>RJWT010014005.1:0-21377 GCA_004365215.1 Cuniculus paca
GCATGATGATTGCAAGTTCAACCCATGCCTGGGCAACTCAGCAAGCCTCTGTCTAAAAAAAAAAAAGGGAGGTGGGGGCTGTACCTCAGTCCCTAGGTTCAATACCCAGTGCCACCAAAAAAGTTTCATCTGGAAGAAACAAAATAAGGGTTATTTCATGTTGGGTTGTTATTATTTGTTTTTGAGAAAAGGTCTTGCTACGTAGTCCAGGCTGGTTTTGAACTCCAATGAGTAACCCAGGCTGTTCTTCAACGTGTAGCAATCTTTCTGCCTCCGCCTCCTGAGTGCTGAGATTACAGGTGTGTGCCACCACATCCAGTTTTATTTCGTATTTTTAATACAGAGTTGTTTTAATACTAAATTTATTGAGACATCAAGAAAGTCTTAATGTGCATGTAGGCAAAGTAGTCAATTTACTACGAGTCAATGTCCAGTGTGTGGTAAAATATTTATACAAGTTTTTCTTTTCCTGAAGTATGCACGCATTTTTTTTAGCAGACTCTGTATGTCAGTATGAAATATCACTTATGTCCTCTGACTACACCATATACTTTGATCATCCCACTAATCTTGCACATTTAACCTCCTAGTTATTTTTAATAACACTCGCTTCTCCCCACAATTCTACCCAGCCCCACCCACCACTAGCCTAATAGTCACTGCCACCTCTTGCGTACAGTAGCCTCCTAAATAGCTGTACCCATTCATGACCCTCCACAGAAATCTTTTCCAGAAAACATCACTGGATCATGTTACCACCACTATCTTCCAAAACCCCACAGGAAAACAGGGGAGGTATCCCATAACCCTCAGAATAAAGCCCCCAATCCTCCACACAATCTCAGGGCCAGAGTATCTGGTCCCACCTTAACTGTCATTCTCCTCTCCCTTCCAGCCAGTCAGTGGCCTTTTCATTCCCTCAAAGCATCTGATTTCTCCAGTAAATTCTTCCTACTCCTTTTAACCTGTCTAACTCAGGCCAGGCTACCTCTTCAGATCACAGTTCAATCATCACTTCCTTGGTGAAGTTCTCCCTGGCATTGCTGACCAGATCATCCTCTCAAGAGTATGATTTCCTTCCACCACCAGTTTCTCCTCAGTGACACAGGTATCGCTTCATGACTGTACAGTTGTGCAACTGGCTAATAATCATATTAAATCTTCAACTGTAAGAAACATAAAAGTCAGGCCTGCCTCTGCTCACCATAGTCCCCTTCTTCCCATTCCTTGGGTATCCCCCAGGCACCTAGGGCATGCTTATTTGAAATGCTGTCAATTAATGAATGTATGCATTATATTCATCTGTTTGGGGTCTGCCCTGCTTAGTGGACTATGAGGTCAGAGATTCTGCCTTTTTCCCTCTTGGTTTCTCAACATGTAGCCTAGAGCTGGGCACACAGTAAAATGCTGATCAATAATTGTTTAATGAACACCTGAGAATTATAAACAGCTTTTTGTTAATATAAAAGAAGTAGTTCTGCCCTCATCTTGGAATGATTATGAATTCCACTGTTTGTACTGCTCAAGAGAATCAATTACCTAAACTTCCTGCAATGCTGTTATAAGAGAAGGGATTTGTTGAAATGAATAGGTGGCTCTGATAGCCTACGGGTATTACACATCCACCTACATAAAACTGTTTCCCTTAGACAAACGCAACATGCCTGGCTCACACATGACAAACGAAAATCTGTCCACACAAATTTTTATTTAAACAGGAACCTAACTGTTTAGAAGGAGAAGGAAATTGACTTCTGTACACTTCTGAGAGTTTGATTTCCTATCTTGGATTCATGCAGGGCAAGTACTCAAATGATCAAAGCCTATCTTCCCAGTCAAAACCAGACGAACAAAAAGAAAGCTAGTATTCAAATAGCATTCCAAATCACAGTTACCAACCCCCAGCTCGTCAAATTCAAGGTCCCTTTAATGGGCTTCATAAGATGAACGTTACAGCCATAAATCTGTTTTGGTGTTTTGGGGACAGACACAGACCCCAAACCATTACACACACGACCAGACATCATCTGTTGACTGCTACACAGTAGCTCTTCTCCTTCGGCAAAGCTGTGTAGATAATATTTCAACAATAACCACACATTTCTCCCTGTGGTATAGACACATACAAAATGCATTAGGAAAAATGCCAATAACTGAAATGCTTCTCTCAGTAGCTCTATTCAAGTGAGTGTCTCACAGGTGCCACAGAAGTGCACAGCTTTCTGAATTTGGTTCCAAAGGGAGCTCAAAGTCAATAAGCCTCCTCAGCTATCATCCAGCATGACTAAATCACTCCAAGGGCAAACCTTTCTGAGTTATGTGACCATTTCTTTACAGAGTTTTACCGAAAACGGCATGCCATAAACCAATTTAATTCAAGGTAACCCAAGCTGCTAGATGAAAAGGAGCCCAAGAAATGAACAGAAGCAAGAAAACGCAAACGTTTCAAGTTACACAGAATCTTCAATCACACACTGAAATGAGCACAAATTAACAGACCAAAAAGGTTCCCAAGACCTAGAAGGTATCATTCCAAATATAATCCCCATTTCCCATTATTAGGATAAACCTGCCATTATGTGGGGGCATTTGCCTTGTAAAGTGATATGGCTAAGGAAATCCTTTGCAGAAGAGAATGTGCAAACACATCAGCTGGCTCAATGATGTTCAGAGGACATTCTAGGATGCCTTTCATGTTGTTCTCTTGTGAGCCGTGGACAGGAGGACAAGGGAATTCTCCACTCAGAAAATACTCAATTATTTTAATAGGATTACATTTTAGATTGACAATGTTTAAAACAGCCCCCTGAATTTATTAGCCTGCCAGCACTTCAAATAAGTAATTTCAATGCTAAGATCTTTTAAGTTTAAGTAAAAGACTGGCAATGCATCAAAAAATTCCCTCCAGCTTTCTCAAACATAGCACTTCGGCTATCAAATGGGAGTTCATAAGCTTAGTAGTAGGGACTTTCACACTGGGTTCTCCAACTCTATGATTTGCCATATTTTTAAGTGCATGAGTTTCTCCGAATTTTTATTTTTATTACTCCTCTTTGGTTTCCAAAAGCGTATCTGGCTTGACTGAACACAAGTGGAGTGCAAGGTTCAACTTAACCACTGACAAAGGTATTTATTAATCCCTAATGCCTTCACACCACTCTACCTCACCCCTCCCCTTCGCTAGAGTCCAGTGGTGGCAAACCTATGGCATGGATGCTACAGTAGGCTGTTTGTATCACTGAAAGCGCTAAACATCTCGCCATCATTGCTATAGATGAATCAGTCATATGGACACAGGACCTACTATAATGCCAGACAACAGGCTAAAAATGCTGTGAATCTGCCAGGACATCTGTGTTGCCCCATGCTGAATATACAGAGCCCAGCTGGAATCCACCTTGGCCAATGGCTATTTTATCTTCAACAAGTTTCTTCACCATCCACGCCTGACTTTTTTCATCTATAAAATGGGGAGGAGATCAGCTTTCTCTCATAGGAATCGCTAAGGATAAAGTGAGATCATCTCTGTATAGCACTTCATACAGCCTTGGTATACAGCAAGCCTGCAGCAAAACCTAGGTCATTACTGGCCTTTACTGCTGCCTATATCACTGCCACTCTGTCTTCCACTCTTCAGGCCACTGAACCCTTATCCCAGCGCCAGTTAAAATGAAATGACCTCTACTCCTTAACAGACTTGGTCTGGATGACCTCATGAGTTCTCTGGTGATTACTCTGTCTCACTTTCTCACAGTTATTATTAAATTAAGTCATAATATGGTAAAGCCTCACATTGATGAGTAACATGATTTGGGAAACAAATAGTACTATAAAGGAACAGGGGTTGGCAAACAATGGCCTATGAATCACAAACACTGCCTAAAAATCAAAACAGTATTTCATGACACATTAAAAATTAAATGAAATTCAATTTTTCAGTGTCTATAAAAAAATTTTATTGGCACATAGCCACTCTTTAGGATACATTATCTCCTATGGCTGTTTCTACACTACAACAAGAGTTGACTTTTTTTTTTTAAACAGAGACTGGCCTACAAGACCAAAAATACTTACCACATGGCCCTTTACAGAAAAAGTTCACAAACCCCTGGTAAGGACGAATGTTTTCTGGTTTGGGAAAAGTTTAGCACATAAGCCGGGCGTGGTGGCTCACGCTTATAATCCCAGCACTCGGGAGGCTGAGACGGGCGGATTGTTGTGAGTTCGAGACCAGCCTGGGCTACAAAGTGAGCTCAAGGCCAGCCTGAATGGCACAGTGAGACCCTGTCTCAAAAACAGGGCTGGGGATCTAGCTCAGTGGTCTAAGCGCCTGCCTGGCAAGCGCAAGGTCGTGAGTTCAATCCCTGGTGCCGCAAAAAAAAAAAAAAAAAAAAAAAAAAAAAGTTTAGCACATAATGGTAAACATTTAAGAAATCCATAATTCTCCTCCCAAAAAGACACACATGGTACTATTTGAGTATCCTATAAAGACACTTTTCAACAAAACATAAGATTAATATATACCAGGGTGACAGAGGTTCTGAACTTGACAAAGGTAACTCTCTTTCCTACATCTTACTGATTCACTCTACCCTAATAAAATAAACTAGAAGTGTACAAAAACGTGTGTATCTATTCCTTGTATACAGTAATGTTGGACTTCATTTGTAACGTGATGCAAAGGGAGCGCAGTCCCCACGTTCTTCAACTTTTTTTCTAATTCTGAAATCCCAATGGCTTTTCATTTGGATAAATATTGCTTAAAGTTTTTCCAAAAGTGTTCCTGGAAATATTATCCACCTTCTTGAGTTTCTTTGGTGCTCTGCTTGCAGATAATAATGTTAACCACTCATATCTAACTTCTACCCACTCACTGTTATTTTGTTTTGGGGTGGAAGGAGACCCACTTGGCATTCTCTTCTCGATTCTTTGTTCTGTCTCGTGAGTCTTTGGCATGCCCTTTGGCACATTAAGATTTAAATATAGCTGAGGTAATAACAATGACAATGAATATAACTAGTTAGTTCTATCTCTGAGTCCAAGTCTTGAACTTAATTCTCAGTGAACCAGTTAGCTTCTCTGTTCCGTGATTTTGCAATTTATACACTTACTTATCAGAAGAAGTAAGGGTAGATACAAGCAAATTCATGTATTTGAATTTGTTGCAACCCACAGGTATGGTCTGAGAGTGCTAAAAGTTCATGAGATGCTGGGATTCTGACTTATTAATCATGGAATTCTTTCTGCTTCTAGCATACAGCCTGGAATGCAATAATACTATACTTAATTTTTGCTACAGAAGGTGCCTCAATCTGATTTGAACTTTGTTGTCTTCACTTACTCCTACTGGCCTCAATTCTGTGAGAAGCACAAAGAAAGAAGTTCTCAGAAAACTTACATACTTACATGGAATTTTTCTTCCCATTTAGAAGATTGTTCCTACTATAAAAGGTAGGGAATGATAAGAAATGTGAGACCTGTCCCAAAGGTGGAATGGAAAACTTTAGTATAGGACATTATTGAATATGTAAGTGGGAGCTTATTCAATCCTTTCTTGGTCTGAAAAGGAAAGGCTTTCTCTTTTTCTCTTTCCCTGCGTTATGGGAAGGAGAGGAAGACTGGGCTCTGACAGACAAGACACAGAACAAGGCCAAATTCTTTTCAGAAAGAAGCTAACTTTAAATTATACTTTCAAACTGCACCTACCAAAAACTGCCAGTTGTTTCTGATTTTTTTTCTAGATACGTCTATAAAAACAAATCACAAGAAGACATTTTCTTGACTAAGGAATGGTGTCTTGATCTTATCCAAAGTATGGTGGGTAACTAGCAGCTTCACAGAAGCAGAAGTGAGAGATAGGAAGATACCAAAGCAATGGACCAGTCAACATCTTTTAAATTACTTTTTATTATAGAACATTTAACTCCCAAACCTTTACAGACCAAAATTAAAACTCAAAAGTTGGATTACAGAGGAACTGTAAAAAGTGCTATTTGCTGGCTTATTTTTCCGCAAAACAATTTTTCTAGATTTTTCCACAGATTTTATTTATTACCATAAAAATGATACCTATAACCAAAAGTTGCAGTATAGGCTTCAGACCCAATTCGTGATCAAGGTGGAGACAAGAGGAGTTTGAGGAGGTGTTTCTATTCTCAATCAAAAGAAGAATGTAATAGAGAGAGGAAAACAAAATAGAGAACCTCAGATAACAATATCTGCACATACCTTTAAGACTTCACATGAAAGCAGACAGAACTACAGGAGTATTGCAAAAGCCTGATTGCTGACTGAATGTATTTTAGCATACTAGTTGTCATAGCAAGTCAGTGGGATTTGAGAGCACATTTCTGTTTTGACATCTGGCCCACAACAAAATTACTATTGATCTGTTATAAGCTTCCAGCAAAAGAGTGTAACCTAGTCTCAGAACAAAGAATTATCCACTAAATAACAGACAATAATCATCTTGTATTTGTGCCTTTACTTCAAAATTGTATCTTTGCTAGTATACTTCTTGGTCCGTTTTGGGATAAGCTTCCTATACTTAAACAGGCATGTCCAAATCTTTTTTTTTTTTAATGAATCTTACTAGTACAGAATTAATTCTGCCTTCTGCCTTTCAGTAGCCTTGTGGCAGCAGCACTATAATGCTGACATCTACCTTGTGCACACACTTCGGTTTGCTGCTGATTCTGGAAACTGACAGGACAAGCATTATTTTCCAACAGATGTCCTACAAGCAGTGGAAAGAGACCATGAAACAAATCAGACAGAGCTGTTCATGGAGGCTTGGGAAAGAAAAAAATAAAAGAAGAAAAACCATCAGCCTCATCTCTAATTTATTTTCATAGCTCTAGAAAAATTTATAGGCAAATGCCACTCATAAATGACACAGCTTTCATTAAAATGATCAGTTAGAATTTTTAGTAGACTATATTTTTCAATGATACTAATAAACTATTAAGAGAACTTTTACATAATGTGATTTGTCCCAGAGAATGAAGTTCCTTTTGTAGCCTGCTTCGGCTGGATATTGACTAATTGTCCTCCAGGCTGGTAAGTGCCCACCTCATTTCAGACTCTGGCCATTTGCATTCCCAAATATATCACTGCCTTCTCTTCAGAACAAAGCTGTATTAACCAAGAAGCTATCCGATAGTTTCTTTGGCCTGCATCAGTCAAAAGAAGACAAACAATATAGATCAAGTGTATCTGTGCTCTAGACTGCATTGATTTGTTGCATGTGTGGTTAAATCCTGTCAAGTAGTCTTAAAGGTGAAGCATTATCATCAGAGAACCCACTCTGGGAGGGGTACACTGAGTCGTCAGTGGGTCTTCTGCCTGCCACACACAGCTTGCAAGACTTCACACAAATCAAAGGGGCACTTCATACATGCAGTCTATGAGCCTTCGTGCATGCAGTCTATGAGGTAGACCACGTAACCTACCTTCTTCTAGGAACTGTTTTATCATCGCAAACATCTTTGCCTTCTAGTTCCTCTGTGCAGCCCTTGTTGGCCTACAAGCACTGATTTGCATAGATTACTACACTGAAGTATTGCACATTTCTATTCATGGCCTCCAAGGATATGGTCTGTTGACAGGCTGCAGCTTAAAAGGACCAATTATTTAACTAATGTTTTGCAGAGATGTCCACATGCTGACCTCAGCAATATTAAAGGCACATAATTATTATGCAAAGGCATGAATGTACACCCATTTCAGAGTTATTTATGAGAAACTGTCAGATCAACTTCAGTGACAAAGCACAGCCAAGTGGTGTTTTGAGAGAGGGAATCCATAACAGTCCAGTAGCACAGAAGGTCTTTTAATAATATTTGCTCAGAGAACATGAGCAATTGCTCATTTTTTCTGGTTTATTTTTTTCCATCAAAACACTGGACTGGGGTTCAAAATGCCTAAAGTAAATCAGACTTTTAATAAATTCTATTATGCCTTTATTATATGCTAATAAATTTCTTTTAAAACTCTGTTCCTTACATTAACAACTCTATAAATTCAACTCTACAAATGGCAGAAACCAAAGTACAGCAAACATTTATCCTGGATTTGCCAGGGCAGGCCTGATTTCAAATATTCATCCCTTTGTATTCATAAATCACTGAAATGTCCCAAAACGTCATATATTTTAATGCTGAAACCCTATCTTTAATATTTCTATCCATATTTCATCTTCACAAGGTTTTTTGGCATAATCTTATTTCTTTGGTATTATCTTTTGTGCTCTAATTTTGGTTCAAATATATAATGACTGTACCAATATACTAAAGAGCAAATATTTTATCTCCTGACAGAAGCTCTCCCTTTATGTAGCACATATGATACATTGTAATGGTTTCATTGCCTGTGTTACCTCTGGCCTCTAAGCTCTTGGGCAGGGATCCTATCCATCTTGTTAACCATTATTTCCCAATATCCAGCACTGTACCTGGCATACCATGAGGGCTCAATGAATACTTGCTAAAATCTCAAATGAGAAAAATAAATCAAATGCAAAGAAAGAAATTATACCCTCACCAAGAAAATCCCAAAATAATTTAATAAATATAATAGGATGCCTTGCTACTAAGGAGAAATGAATTATTCTTCCTCATATTCAAGTGCCAAAGTATTAATTACATGAAGAAAACGGGGACTTCGGAAGAAGTATCACTGAATCCACAGAGGGAGGCACTAGGGTCACTGGCCCTGAAAGCCTCCATTTGAGCAATGATTCAATTGACTGTGGCTCTTTTTTTTCAATTTCCTTTTTTGTTTAATTGGTCAGATTAATGGATTTCACTTTGGCAAACTGTACATGTGCATAACATACTTTCATCGTTTTCACTCCCTGTCACCTCCCTTCGCCTCTCTTTCTCCCTTGTTTCACATGGCGGGGGTGTTAATATGTGTAATGTGACTGTGGTTCTTGAGGTTCTTTTTCAGAGCTTCTGAGCAGAAAAATGGATACTCACTGGCCCTTTGACTTTCATTCAAATGTAGTTCAAAGACCCTACTCAAGTGCAATTCAAGAGTTTAGCAATCACTACTCTTAGGAATATAATGTGTTTTTCTTGGCAGGGGGCAAACACAAAAACAGCAAAACAAATGATTAAGGTTTTATGGGAGTGAAGTCCTGCCTTCTTAGCATGTTCTTTTAGGCTAAGAAATCATGTACATAGGAAGGATGGAAGATGCTAATGAAAATGAAGATGTGAACCTCAATGGCCTTGACGGTTTGACCATTCAAAAATGTAAAATAAAGAAAGAGCTTATTGTGATACCAAATGTGCCTACTATGGTTTAGACGAAAGCCACTCAAAGGTCCATGTGTTAAAGACTTGGTCCCCAGGGTGATACTTTTGGGATGTGGTGGAACTTTGGGGTATTCAGGTCATTGCAGGTGTGCCCTCTATTGGGATTGTGGGACCCTGGTTTCTCTTGGCTTCCTGGCTCATGATAGAACTGGTTTGCTCTGCCATGTACTCTTACTATGATGTGTAGCTCTTGATAGAGGAGCCTAAATGATCCTTTTCTCTTTTCTTTTCTCTCTCTTTTTCTTGAGGTAGGGTCTCTCTATGTAGTGCAGGCTGACTTTGAACTCACTGGGTAGCCCAGGCTGGCTTCAAACTCACAGCAATCCTCCTGCCTCAGCTTCCTGTGTGCTGGGAGTACAGATGTGCACTGCCACACCCAACTTCAAGTCTACAGCACCCATATTCCCAGGGTGTCTCCTACTCAAGTACTAACCAGATTCAACTCTGCTTAGCTTCCAAGATCAGACATGACCAGACTAGGCATGTTCAGCATGGTATGGCCATAGAGCCTTTTCTCTAAATTAAGGGCCTCAGGCATTTCATTATAGTAATAAAAAGCTGACTAACACATCATGAGACAAACCCAAGTCTTTAAAAAAAAAAAAACTGTCATGTTTAATTTCTACCAAGACATTCAACAATAATGATTACAGTTTCTACATAGAACTGCAAAATGCTGGAGAATAAGATTAAGTCCACTGCTTAGAAATAGTAAGTGAATTTCTATCATAACATAAGTTCAGGAGAGGGATTTCTGAGTTAGAAAACTGCTTATTTATGTTATTAACTTTGTGAATATGATCAAACTTTGTAGAAAACAAACAAGGTACTGACTCTCATTCACAACAATCACCTAGAAGCTGCAAGCTAATATTTTTAGAAAGACTATGGACTCTGAAATCAATGACAAGTTGTTCTATAAAACCTTCGGCACCCTTCTCATTATTTTACAATCCCCAAAATCCTGAATCAGGCAACTCTGACAGCACTGAGAATTTCAATTGATTTTAAGTTCAATGAGCAATGTGCAATGAGGCATCCTAAAAGCTACACCTACAGGGAAAAACAAGGACAGTTCTACTTTCAGCTCACTGTAACAACAAATATCTAGTAATTTATTAATTATTATACAGTATTGAGCACTGTACTAGGCACTCAAAATTATATGATCCATTAAGATCTGATCCTTCTCTTCACAGAATTCAATCCATAATGGAGCTAGGGCAACACACAAAAGGTACTATCCAAGCATTACAGGCAGGCTGTACAGGCAGATAAGAAGCATGTGCTTAGTGTGGAGAGGAAGAATGATCCAAAAGGCTCAGGGTAGTGGTGTACCAAGTGCAGAGATCATCTAAATCTACGTAAAAATTCAAGGTATTAGGGAAAATAGGGAAGGGAAAATAGGAAAAATACTTGTATAAAGTTACTGTTAACTGACTAATTCAAAGATTAAATTGACAAAAAAGGTTGAGGGCACAACACATGCAAAGGCATAGAGATACAAAAGCCATTTGATATTTAAGGGAACTTAAAATAAGGTCTGCAAAGGCAGGGATGTGACACTAATGGACAATGACAAGGAAGCATTAGACTCTGGAGAACAAGGTAAATGACCAATGATCAGACACTTGGGAGAGTCATAACTACAATCATAATATAGAAAAAATCATTCTAATATTACAGTCATCCAAAAATGAGAAAGATTACTTCAAAGCATTTTGGATGTTGTGCTATGTTGAGGTTCCTTCTGATTCTGCAATTCTATGACCAACCAATCTCAAATCCCAATACACCACCCACTCACAAATAAAGACACAAGAAATGTTCTCATTTATAACACAACAGAAAGAAAATTGCCATCTCTCTATCAGTGCAGGTACATTAGTCAAATCCAAAAGTTCTTCCTCCCATTAGAAGACCTAATGTAGCCTTAAAATAGACACCTAACACAAGTAATGATTTATGACAGACAACCAATGATGTTTTATTTTATTAGGTCGACTCCTTCCATAGCTAGTGGAGAAAACTAGGAAAAACACCTGCAAATTTGTAGAATTTTTTGTTGTTTTCCAGGATACACTAGTACGTTAATACTCCACAATAAAAAAACTTGACTGAAAGTAACTCTTCATATTCTAGTGACTCTTACAAAAAGCCATTTGCTTCTTCTGCAGCAGGAGTCTACAGACATTAATAAGGATAAGTGCAGTTATTTAGTCCGCCATCCCTGAGGACAAGATACATGATTTAACATCTTTTACTTAACAAGGTTCCAAGCCAAAAGAATCCTTTCATCAGCATGTTTATAAGCTTACTTGCATATCCTAATGGTAACAGTACCAGATGACAGTTTTATAGTAGATACGAGAGGGTATCATTTCTCCTCTAAGCACATGCCATGACATACATTTGGAAAAAAAAAAAATTGCCTTATTGTTCATAATAGACTCCAGTACCTCTTTTATTGAAAACTAAATTTAACTACTTTGATACTGAAGTCAAATACATATAAATAGCCTTTGGCTTGGAGCCAAAGGTTCCCATAAGTTAGCAATTAGGTAAAGGAAAGAGAAAGGATTTGAATACCACAAAAAAAAAAATTTCATATCAAGATACATACAGAAATAGGCCTCATCCATTAACTAACTTTTCCAAAAGCCAAACACCACCCCAACCCCAATTTATAAATTAAAATTCCACATTAAAAACAAATCAATGATGTTTTTGATAATAGAAGTAATGGCAGGTTATGCAATCTAAACGCAAAGCCCCAACATAGCATGGCTTGGAGAAAAATGGTTTAGAAGCAGAAGTCAATGGTTCCAGTCGAAGCAATTCTTCTCTCTGGAATTCTTAATATCAATAGTAACCTTTGATCTCAATTTCTCTTACCTGCAAAATTCAAAGACTACCTGCTACATGCAAATTTTTCTAGTGGAATAAAGATGATTATACACATGGCTATAAAGGGTTTTAGTGTTCTTTGAACATTCTGGGTTTCAATATTGTTGACAAATTTTTCATTATGAATATCTAAATAGCTCCAAAAGGAAATACAAAAGTAATGAGTCACTCAAAACTTCTTTTGCGTAACTCAAATATGACAACATTCTGCTAAGCTTTGTAGATGCAAAGATAAAGCAGGAAAATGTAAAGACATACACATAGTATCTAAATTTCAATTTACTAGAGAACAATGTACTTGAAATCAGCAAATTAACACATAACTCAGTAAGTGCTTCAGTGGAAGAATGGACAGAATACTATCAGTGAAATTTTTGGAGATTCTCCAAATACTTCCATTTCTTGACAAGATAGGATATAGAGATGCTTGATTGGTTTCTATTTATGTACTGTATTTCCAACAAATCACACTTGGAAATCCAAATGAACATGGACTATACTAAACATTAGGACCATTAACATAATTTCAGTTGATATATTAAAAAATCATTCTATGCAATTCTAGTTGTCAAAAAACATAAAACATGAAAATCAATATAGTTGCCAGATAAAACCAAAGGTAAATCTCAACCATTACTCAATGATAAAGAAAAAAGAGAAACTCATTCAGGAAAATGAAGTCCAGAAGAAATCAGGAAAGAGTTAATAAAACCTTCTGCAAATTTAAGAGAAAAATATGTCTATAAAAATGTAAACGTACATGTAATAAGACTACAGATCATTGGTTAGCTGCCAGAAAAATGATGGAATATGGTATAGTTTACTTATTTCTTTTTAATGGCTCCAACATTCCACCTGAAACATTGGTCCTGGAGCTATATAATTGGGGATAAAAATTAAATGACAGTTCCCATTTGTCATGATGAAAGCTGATCACTTGTGTTTTTTTTTTTTTCATTTATCCACGCTGACTAAAGTTGTTCCTAAAGTCTACCAAGCCAATTGTTTTACTAACAGTGAAAATAATGCTGTAACTAAAATAAAAAGAGAAACGGAATAAGCTGTTGGCAACTGAACATACACTTCATTCAGGTTCCATAGTTCTTGGTCTCTGCATTTACAAGGTGGAGGCCAGATGACAATCTCATTCACGTAATCTGAAAATTATCCACTGGTCTCGTTTTACTTATTTATTTACATTTTTTCATATATTAGTAGAAAATCAATTATTATCTTATTCATATTTAAAAATCAGGTTAAAAGTCAAACACAATAAACCCATCAAAGAGAAACTAAACTCAGCTTCCTTGTAAGGAAGATGAGAATACATGAAACTAAAGTGTATTACTGCTGTTGTTGTATTTAGGGGGACAGTTGAAAAGAGGCTGCATGTTAACACCCAGAAGGATGCTAATGATGACTACAAGAGATTGTGTGTGTCAAAGACAGTTTTAATCTTTAAACATAAAAGGTATATTTGGCTTTTGCTCTTCCTGATTTCTAAAGTTTTTGTAAAGGGGAAAGCAATTCCACAAAAATGTATTTAAGGATTTGAAAATAGATTTATGTCAACCTGTCTTGAAGTATATGCCTCCTTTTCATTCTGTACTCAAGCTGATTTGGATTTGATTGAATTTTCATCAGTGACCTCTAGTAAAGTGTATGTCAAAATTAGAACCCAGCAATGTAATACAGCAGTAAAGACCAACCTTGGAAATAGATTGTTGACTTCCGGGAAGATGGGGGAGTGGTAAACAGCAGAGAAAACAGCCCCTCTGAGAGTCACCATCCAGACACTGGAATATAGCATCATAAGGAAAACAAGAAGGAAGGAAGTGGGTCCCCTGAACCCAAGAAGAATCTTAAGTGCAAACTGAAGCCCACAGAGAGAGTAAAAAGAAAAACTTATAACGAAGAAGAAGGCAGTACTTGGCAGCGCCTTCTCCCTGAGCCAGACTCACTGTGCAAGAGGAGCTGTTCCAACCTAGGGACCACAGTGATAGCTGGTGACCCCGGAGGCCTCTGCAGACAGACACGGCAGTGGAGGGGAGCAGCGGACCTGGAGGACTGCAGTGGCTGGCAGTGAGTGCAGAGGACTCAGTCCTCCCGCAGGTGAAAGCGATTGGCCAGGAGCCATTTTGGAGTTGGGCTGGATAAGCCTGGAACCAGAACTGCTGCCTGCTTCTTTTAGCAGCAACTATCTGGGCGCAGACCCGACAAAATTGCTTATACTGCTGCGAGCCCAATGAGTCTGGTCTCAGGGCAGGACTGCTAAGTTTATCTACCACTCCGCCATAAAGCAACTGGTGCCTGCTGAGATACAGTGGCACGATTTGGGACTCTGTCTCCACAGGCTGTCTACTAGTGAAACCAGAGAGAATCCTGGAAGTGGACTATTTTTCTTTTTCTTTTCATTGTTTGGATTTGTTTTTTGTTTTCTTTTCTTTTTCTCCTTCATTGTTTTTATGAGTGTGAGATTGGTTTTATGAGTGTGAGAGGGTCCTCTTTTATGAGTATGAGAGTGGTTCCTTAACCTCTTTCTGTTCTGTTCTTCCTTTTATCTCTTCCATCTCTCTTTTCCTTCAGTCTTCTGCACCAGTTTCCCCAAATTTGCATGATCCACCCTTGTCCTCCAACCTTACTTGTAATGTCTTCTTCCACTTCTCTATTTTCTCCTTAACCCATTTTAAATTTTAAGCCCAAGGGCAAAAGTGACACATTATGGACTTACAAATTGCATATAATCATCTAGTTTGTTTTACATTTTGTTATATGATCACAAATCTAGTTCATATCCTTAAAAATTGCAAATTAAGGATTAGCTCAATTTGTTGTTTTATAGGCTGTTTGATGCTATTGGTACCACTACATCCAAAATTGACATCATTGTACTAAACAGCTGTTGGCCCTGATAATCCATGACTGAGATTAACTAAGGGTCACAGAAAACACTGGCACAGTGCCAAAGAACCAGGGACTAGGCCAAACGAGCAACAACTTCTCATCTCCAACAAACTGAAGAGGAAAGATGTTCCAACAGACTCAAAACCCAAAAACCAGCTACACCTGGAAGATAACCTCAGTGAAGTAGTCATCACCAAAGGGTCCTAAATACTACCAATAAAGCAACCCACTATAGGCAACTTACAAGCATCACCCCAGGAATTAAACTAAGAAAAGAAATGAGAAGACACTTAAACAAGATGCCAACCCAGACATCCAGTTCACCAACGGCAAACCCAGGGGACAATGAGGTGGGACAATCCAAAAGCCCCCAACCAGTTCTCTCTGAAGTAGAAACAACAAAGCAATTGAATGAGGCTCTGGAAAAAATGAAATCAGAAATAATCTCTTAGATAACTACAGAGATTACCAAACTACACACCATGCTTAGCAACATTATAGCAGACACAGACAAAAACAAAATAGACGAGCTTAATCAAATTATGGAAGCACAGCATAAGAAAGAAATGGAATCCATAAAGCAGATTCAAGCAGATATTCAGGAGAATAAAAACTCCACTGAAAGTATTCGAAGCAGATTAGGCAACTGTGAGGATAGGATCTCAGATATTGAAGACAGGCTTGAGGTTGGCGAACAAGAAAATAAAGATTTCTCAAAAATAGCAAGGAGCCATGAGAAATCAATCCAGCAGCTGCTAGGTGAGACAAAGAAAAATAACTTAAAATTAATTGTAGTCAATGAACAAGCAGGAGATTCCACAAATGACATTAAAAATATGTTTACAGACATGATGACGGAAAACTTTCCTGGTAGAGGGAAAGAATTTGACATGCAAATAAACGAGGCATATAGAACTCCAATCAGCAATGATCACAAAAAAGCTACAGCCAGGCATATTATAGTCAAGATTCCAGAAATTCAACACAAGAATAGAATCTTAAAAGAAGTTAGGGAAAAGAAACAAATCACCTATAAAGGAAAGCTCATCAGAATCACAGCTGATTTCTCAGTGCAAACTCTCAAGTCAAGGAGATCCTGGAGTGAAGTACTCCAAGTTCTAAAGGAAAACGACTTTCAACGCAGATTGATGTATCCTGCAAAACTATCTTTCAAAACTGATGGAGAAATAAGATACTTCCATGACAAAGAACATCTGAAGAAATTTATGACCACCAAACCAGCACTCCAAAATGTTCTGCAGAACATTCTAGAAAGAGATAATAAAGACTAGAGCTCCATGAACCCCAACAGAAGGAATTTACCTGGGAAGGCAAACAAGGGGAGAGGGGAGGAAAAAAAAAGGGAGGCAACAACAGGAAAATAACATGACAAGGATAAGTCAATACATATCAGTTGTAAACATCAATGTTAATGGTCTCAATTCACCAGTCAAGAAACATAGACTGGCAGAATGGATCAAGAAGCAAGATCCAGCAATATGCTGCATATAAGAAACACATTTAATTCAAAAAGAAATTCATAGACTGAAAGTCAAAGGATGAAAAACAATACTTCATGTGACAGGAACCCAGAAAAAAGCAGGGGTAGCTATTCTATTTGCAGATAAAGTGAATTTCAAGCCAAAACTGATTAAGAGAGATAAAGAAGGTCACTACATCTTCATAAAGGGAACAATCTAAGAGGAAGAGATAGCAATTATAAATATATATGCAACAAATACCAGCACAACCAACTATATAAAACAATTACTACCAGATAGGAAAAATCAAATAAGCCCTAATATAACTGCATTAGGAGACCTCAATACCCCACTGTCACAAAAATACAGATCAACTAGACAAAAAAAATCAATAATGAAATATTAGAACTAAATCAAACTTTTGAGCAAATGGATTTAGTACCTGTCTATAGAGTGTTCTACTCCACAACATCAGAAAACACATTCTTCTCATGTGCACAAGGGACATTCTCCAAAATAGATCATATACTGGCTCATAGAACATGCTCAAGTAAATGCAAAGGAACTGAAATTATCCCATGCATACTGTCAGACCACAGTGCAATGAAATTGGAAATCCAAGTCAAAGGAAATCACAAGAACTTCATAAACACATGGAAATTAAATAGCACTCTACTGAACAATCAATGAGTCACAAATGAAATTAAAGAAGAAAGTAGATAGTATTTATAGTTTAATGAAAACAACAATACGACATACCGGAACTTGTGGGACGCAGTGAAAGCAGTCTTAAGAGTGAAATTTATAGCAGTAAATACCTATATCAGGAAAACAGAGCAAGTGCATATAAACAACTGAATGTTGAACCTCAAACTTCTAGAAAAAGAAGAGCAGGCTAAACCAAAAGCTCATACAAGGGAGAAAATTATAAAGATCAGAGCAGAAATTAACACACTGGAGACTAAAAAAAAAATACAAAGAATCAAAGAATCAAAGAGTTGATTCTTTGAAAGATTAAATTGACAAACCTTTAGCCAACCTTATCAAAGAAAATACTCAAATCCATGCAATTAGGAAGGAAAAGGGCAAAATCATAACAGACCCTGCAGAAATCCAGAAAATCATCTATACCTGCTTTGAAACTTGCATTCTATTAAGGTGGAAAATACAGAAGAAATGGACAGATTCCTAGATACATATGAATTACCAAAGCTAAATCAAGAAGATATAAAAATCCTAATAACCCAATATCAAAAATGAAATCAAAGATATAATTAAAATCTATCAACAAAGAAAAGCACAAGCCCTGATGGATTCACTGCTGGATTCCACAAGAAATTTAGTGAAGACCTAACACCACTACTTCTCAAACTCTTTAATGAAATTGAAAAGGAAGCAATGCTTCCAAATTCATTCCTGGAAGCAAGGATTACTTTGATTCCAAAACCAGAGAAGGACCCAAATAAGAAAGAGAACTACAGGCCAATCTCCCTAATGAACACTGATGCACAAATCCTCAATAAGATACTGGCAAACAGACTGCAGCAAATTGTCAAGAACATTGCACACCATGATCAAGTGGGATTCATCCCAGGGATGCAGGGATGGTTCAACATAAATCCATAAATGTAATACACCATATTAACAGAGCCAAGGACAAAAATCATACGATCATCTAAATAGATGTAGAAAAAGCTTTTGACAAAGTCTAGCACCCATTCACAATAAAAACCCTACAGAAAACTGGGATAGATGGTCTTTATCTCAATCTGATAAAGCCATCTACCACAAACCAACAGCCAACATCATACTAAATGGACAAAAACTGAAAAGCTTTCACACTGTAATCAGGAACAAGACAAAGATGTCCACTGTCTCCACTCTTATTCAACACAGTCCTGGAAACTTGAGCTAGAGCAATTAGATGAGAAAGAAATAAAAGGAATGAAGATAGAAAAGGAAGAAGCTAAAGTATCATTATTCACAGATGACATGATACTCTACTTAGAAGACCCCAAAAACTTCTCCAAAAGACTTCTAGATTTAATAAGTAAATTCAGTAACA
Source organism: Cuniculus paca (assembly GCA_004365215.1). Classification (NCBI taxonomy): domain Eukaryota; kingdom Metazoa; phylum Chordata; class Mammalia; order Rodentia; family Cuniculidae; genus Cuniculus; species Cuniculus paca. Next base: position 18,678 of record RJWT010014005.1, read on the forward strand.
TAGCTCATTACAAAGTCAACACTGAAAAAGCCTTCCTGTACACTAATAACAAACTCACTGAGAGGGAAATTGGGGAAACAATACCTTTCACAATAGCATCCAAGATAATGAGATACCTAGGAATCAATCTAACAAAGGAAGTAAAAGACCTCTACATTGAAAACTATAGTACTCTGAAAAAGGAGATTGAAGAGGATATTACAAAATGGAAAGACATCCTATGCTCTTGGGTAGGAAGAACCAATATAGTGAAAATGCCCATACTTTCAAAATTGTTACACAGATTCAATGCAATCCCAATCCAAATTCCAATAGCATATCTCACAGAATTAGAGAAAACAATCCTAAAATTCATCTGGAACCAGAAGAGATGTAGACTAGCAAAGGCAATCCTGGGCAACAAACACAAGATAGGGGCTATCACAATCCCTGACTTTAAATTATACTATAAAGCTACTGTGATAAAAACAATATGGTACTGGCAAAAAAACAGATCCAAAGATCAATGGAAAAAGATTAGAAGATGCAGAAACAACTGCAGATGCACTGAGCCACCTTATCTTTGACCAAGATGCAAAACACATTCACTGGAAGAAAGATAGCCTCTTTAATAAATGGTACTGAAAAAACTGGCTCTGCACACACTGAAGATTAAAACTGGATCCAGATCTTTCACTACATACTAAGCTAAAATCAGAGATCAAAGATTTTAGTATTAAAACAGAAACATTAAATCTGTAGGAAGACAGAGAAGGTAAAACTCTTGAAGACAAAGACTTTATGAAGGCAAAACTCTGGAAGACAAAGATTTTATATAGGCAAAGACTTTATGAAGAAAACCCCGATTGCACAGGAACTATCACAAAGAATCAACAACTGGGATCTCACCCTACTGAAAAGCTTTTGTACAACAAGAGAAACCACCAACAGAGTGAAGATAACCCACAACGTGGGAGAAAATGTTTGCCAGCTGTTCCTCAGACAAAGGATTATATTGAGAACATATAAAGAACTCAGAAAACAAAATCAGTCCTCCTAGATTTAAAGACCCAATCCAAAAATGGGCATGCGAGATGAATACATACTTCTCAAATGAAGAAATACAAAAGTAAATACGTGAAAAAATGTTTAACATCACTGGTCATTCAAGAGATGCAAACTGAAACAACACTGAGATTCCACCTCACCCCGGAAAGAACGGCTATCATCAAGAAATCAAGCAATAACAAATGCTGGAGGGGCTGCGGGGAAAAAGGAACTCTTCTCCACTGTTGGTAGGTGCAACCACTGTGGAAATCAGTGTGGAGATGCCTCAAAAAAAAAAATTGGACTGAGGGTCCCATTCAAACCAGCTATCCCTCTACTAGGTATCTTACCAAACAAATTAAAAACATCATACCACAGTTTTATATGTGCACTCATGTTTACAATAGCACAGTTTATAATAGCCAGAACTTGGCAACAACCTAAATGTCCATCGACTGCAGAATGGATAAAAAATATGTGGTAGTTTTATACAATGGAGTACTACTCAGCCATAAAGAAGGATAAACTGGACACTTTTATAGGTAAATGGATGCAACTTGAGAACATTCATCAGTGAAATAAGACACACATTTGTAAACATTGTATTGGTTCATTAGGGTGACAAGCTGAAAGAAAAAACGTATGTATATGTATATAAAAAATAAGATAGTTGTACTACTGATTTCTCTGAGTTTGCTAAAGAGAAAGATTTGTGCTGGTATTGTGCAACTGAATGCTGATGTCTTATACTCTGGGTGAATGATTTGATGATGACAGTGCACAATGTATGTAACCCTTGTTGCAATAACATTTAAAAAAAGAAAAGAAAAAAGAAACAGACTGTTGCCCTCCTACCCACTCACACACGATAGCTCAAGACCTTGGCAAGTCATTTACCTGCTGGTGCCTCAGTTTCCCGTCTAGACTACAGACATAGTAAAAGGCTTATAAATATTTTAAGAAACTAGTAAACATATACTTCCTGGCACAATGACTAGTATGTATTGAATTCTTAATAACATTATTACTGCTACTACTATTATACCACATAATAATGATTTGAAAAGAAAACCATGAGGTCAGAAAATTCCTAACAAGAAATTTAATAAAGGTATAGAGCTGTACCACTTGAAAATAGAAGAATATGTACAATGAAGACTTATAAGACAGATAAACTTCATTATGATTATTCATGTGCAAAGTATTTACTTTAGGAAGAGATTCAGCATGGAAAAAGACTGCCCTAGTAGATGTAAGCGTTTCAGTTGACAAGGGTGATATTACTGCCTGCTTGTTAGATCTCAAGCACAACTGGTAAATCAACTGTGCCAGCAAATGTGCTAAGTGCTGTCCGCATTATTTCCCTCACTCTTCATCAGAATACAATGGGCTAGGCATTATTAATCCCATTTCACAAAATAAAAGGTTAGGGCACAGAAAAATGATTCACTCATCTAAGGACCCCTAAACACTAAGTGGTGCTCAGACTCCCACCCTCTGAATCTGACTCCAAAGTCATATTCTCACAAGTCCATCATGCTGTCTTCCACTGACGTGTTCACCAACTACTCACCAGGGAGACCAGGCAATAGAGAACTCATGTTAGGAACCCTTGCCAAAAGATGTTAAACCAGAAATGGCCACTGAATGATCTTAAGATGAGAGGGTCTTTAG
>RJWT010014006.1:0-21385 GCA_004365215.1 Cuniculus paca
CGTTACCTATCTGTTTGAATCTAATTGAGATATCTTTTAAGAGTCCAATTTTTAAGAATTTTTAACAGTAATAATGTTCAAACCATATGAAAGTGTAAAACTCCAGACATCTCCCCATCACAGTTGTAAGTGGAATCTGACAAGTTTGCCAATCTGTGACAGAAAGAACCTATTAGGATTGAGCTGAGAAATTTCACTTATTTTCAATTGGAATCTAAGGACCAAAAGTTCCAAAGTAAGGAATTTAGTTTTTATTCTACTCCCTGGGAAAGCTGCACTTTTAATTAGAAAGTTATTATTATTTAGGAATGTCTGCAGTAGTCTCTGATTTTACCAGATGAGTCTATCCTTCATCCAATCATATTGGTAGACTAAATAATAGCATAACTAGTCTGCTTGCAACTGTCCCATCCAGTGATCCCCATGTCTTGGGCCTTGGTCAAATGAAAATGATCATGCCTTTGATACGAAGTTCAGGAAATTCTTCTTTCAACCCACGTGCCTATTTTTCTGTGTTACAAAGGATACTTTAGATGTTAAGTCAAGTATTCAATTTTTCATAAATGATTCATATGGGACAGAAAATAATCATTTCTTTAATCCACCAAATATAAAAGTATGTGGAAGATAATATAGAAGTAGCAAATTTGAAACAAGTTTCCTCTTTCCTCAGGGAATTAAATTTCAAATGTTACTAAAGAACTCAGCCAAATTGGCACAGTAAAAATTGGATAGTTTCGGTTAAATGTCATAAGTCTTATTGAGGAAGCAGGGATACAGTGGGCGGAAGACCAGAGAGCTGGCAGGACATCTTTGCCTGGGGGAAGGCTTCCCAGAGCAAAGTCTTTTCTGGGACTTGCAGAGTTCACTTGGACTGCCATTGTAAGCACTATAGCCCAACTGGTTTAAACCACAGAAATTTATTTTTTAGTATTTCTGAAGCAGGTAGGCCAAGGAATTGGTAGGATTGGTTTCTTCAGAGAACTTTCTGTTTGGTGGCTCTCTTCTCATCTTTGTCCTCTCTTGGTCTTTCCTCAGTGTGTGCGTGTTCTAATTGCTCTTTTTTATGAAAATTAGTCAAATTGCCTGAGATCTCACGCTAGTGAAACATTTAACCTTAATTATCACCTTAAATGTTCAGTCTTCAAATGAGGTCATATTCAGAGATACTGGGAGTTAATATTTCAATGTATTAAAATCTAGGCAACACACATTAACCTCAAACGGGCATGATGTTCATGTGAAATTATAAGTTTGAAAATGAATAGAAATTAACAGTCACAAACTATACAAAGATATCATAGTTTGTATGGTGGAACTGCAGGAATGAACTGCAGAGATGTATGTATTTAGATATGATGAAACATTGAAGGCTGACAGAGCCTACAAATTCAGCTAAGTGATTTTTTTCCACAAATAGCACCAATCTTTGAGTCTGGTCACTTGCTGGAAATGGTTACCATTACAGCTTCTAGTTCAACTGGTATTAAGTACAATACCATAACTCTTGGTTATGTATTGTTATATAAAGTATGCATTAATTTCTTTTTGATCATGGGAAGAATCGAAGGTTAAAATGTGTTCAATCATTCATCCTTTCATTCATTCAAAAAGCACTTACTAGGTACCTCCCATGTGCAGATACTGGGTGCCAGTGATAAAAAGTGAAAAGACACATTCTCTCTCTCTCTCTCTTTCTTCACAGAGTTTAGGATCTAGAGTAAAACGCTAATATTCAATAACTAATTCACTGAAATGTGATACATATCAAGGAAGTAGAGAGTTTTACTGTATGGAAATATAAGGTCCAAGTAGAAGTACAACTGATATTTCAACACATATTTACTTGGCCTATCCTTCTCACATTTTTTAAGGCAGTGATTTCTCAGTTCCTACAAGTGATGTTTTTCCAAACATGAGGTGTTTTCTTTCTAGAGGCACAGTACCATTTTACTTTTTTATAGGAAAAAGCTTCTTTTTAGTAACTGTGTATTTAATTGAACTGTGTATTTAATTTGTATTTATTTGTCTTGGTATAATTATATGGTTCTTATTTCTAAAAGTTCAGTTTTTATTGTTTTCTTTTTAAATACATATATTTAAGCAAACATAGTGATCTAATTTAAAGACATATATCAAGTAAATAGTAGTACATGAATACAATGAGTATGGAAGAAATCAGAACTGAAATTTGATGATTTTCTTATCTTGCCAATTTTGCACTTACTGTTCTTTTCTTATTTTGATTTTTACTTATTTCTGATTCCTAAAATGGAACCTGTAGTATTGACCCAGTAAGCATTTGGTAGGTTCAGTATGGTAGTTCATTAAGATGTAAATTGGGTTAAGGGTTTCAGAAACATGTGAGAGAATATGTAAATAAAGAAGAACAATTAGAAGCTGTGTCTTTCCCTCAGGATCTTCAGTTCTCTAACAGTTCGAGCCTTATCCATACTAATGAATCTAGCTAGGAAACACTCCTGGTAAGAAATCTAGAAATAAAACAAATGAGCTGAGGACAGCAGTGTAAGGTTTCAAATGCTATCAAACAATAAGAAAGCTATCTGGGAACACTATTATATTTAATGAAGGAGTCTGTATGAGGGCTACTGGTTCCAGTGTTTATCACTAAATGTATCATATGTTTCATTAACGTGTTCTTCTGAAAGTTTGTCTTTCTAGACATGTGTATGTCATAGTTAGGTCAATTCAAGAAACAGAAGCCTGTTTGCATAGTTTAATAATGAGAAGCAATAGAGTTACCCCATTGGTTTCAGGAAAATACCTCCTAAGCAGGGATATCTGATTGAGTTGCATGCATATCTGTGCCAGCTGATTGATCTCAGCGTGGAGTGGGAATGTCAGGGTTGAAGGTAATGGAGGTATATTGACAGACTAAAAGAAAAAGACATATAGAGTAATCATTATGTAAAGTTAACTCAAAAGGAGGGAAAAGCCAGGCCAACTATAGGCAAACTTTGCCATCAGATAAACCTAAAGGCCTTAAATGTGTCTGCTTGTTGTGATGTAACAAAACCCCATGTTTCTGTTCTCTCTGGTCGTGCTCACATCATGCAAGAATAAGATAACACTGCTATCTACAAGGACTTGTTCCAAATGTCAGCATTTGGGGAAGACATCAGAATGCCTTCTCTTTTATGAAACACACTGCTTTCCTCTAATCCATGGCATTTATACTACAAGACTCCAGTGTACTCCTAAAATTGAAGTTAGTAACCAAGCCTACACATGCTATTTTTTCTGCTATACATACATACTTACAATAAACTTTATAAGTTACGCATAGTAAGAGATTAACAATGCAAATTGTAATAAAATAGAAAAATTATAATGACATACTTCAAAAAAAGTGATGTGAACATACCATACCCTGGATATCTACTAATGCGCTATACTTACCATTCTTGTGACGATATGTGACATTAGAACACTTAGGTGATGAGATGAAGTAAATTAAGTGGAACAGACATTGTAATATAGTTCAATTACTATACAAGGGTTACTTGAACACATGCTGTATAGTATAATAGTTGCTCTGATAACTGATATGGCTACTGAGTCAATAACAGGTAGTAGCAGATAAAGCGTGAATATGTTGGACAAAAGGTTAATTTTATCATGCTGATCAGAACACTGTGCAATTTAAAACTTAAGGATTATTTCTGAAATTTTTCTTTTGACATGTGGCGACCACAGTTGTCTGCAGATAACTAAACCATGGAAAATGAAACCGCATATAAGAGGTACTCGGAAAGCTCCTTAGCTTTCCTGCTGCTGGGACAAAATACCTAAGACTCACATCTTAAAGGAGGAGAATTTCATTTTCATCACAGTTTTTCAGATGTTTCAATCCATGGGCAACAAGACAGGCATATCGCGATAGTAGAAGGGTGTGGTATGTGGTGGAACAATGCTTCTCACAGTCACAGGTTGGTGGAGGAGCACAGGAGGGAAAATCACCACACAGATGAAGGAGACCTTCCTAATCTCTTAGGCCTCTCTCAAGAAAATCAAGTTGACACTCAAGACTAATGGTCCACCCTTCTTAATCTGATTAGTACTCTTTCCTCTTAGTGCTTCTAAATTTCTCCTCTGTACCTTTATTCCTTAAATACTAGTTTCCTTAAGGGCTGCTTTTGACTCCCCTATTTTCTTATCCATCGTTTTGTTTTACTGATAATAAAATTGAAATCAGAGGTTAGGCTGCCTTGCATGGCTTTTAATGTCACTGTTGGATTTTACTGAGTGTTTCCTGAATGCCAAGTACTGTCACTAACAAGATACTCTTAGCAAGACAAATTGATCCTTTATAGTCCTGGTTTTAAAGTCTACTTATGTGCTAGTGATTCCCAAATGCATGCCTCTCAGATCCAGTCCACCATAACATATGATTCCAAGGAAGTTGTACACCTCTTTCCCAAGTGACCTACTTCAGACTCAAGCTTCCTCAAATAAAATCCACTAAAAGTTTACTTTGCCCTGAAATTCCTCCAGTATAATCTGCTAAGCTAGTTCAATCGTAAGTCGTAGTTGAACCCTCTTTCCATCAATGGCCACAGCACATTCTGTCTAACTACAGATCTTTTGGTCTTGTGTTTTTTTGTCATTGCTATTTTTTTAAGGGAATGCAACCCATGGCCTTGTGCGTATTAACCCCATGCTGTATGACTGAGCTACACTCTCAGCTGTCCTCTGTTTCTATTCCCTTTGTCATTGCTCTAGTAATGTATAACTCAATGGCCATTTTGTAAATAAAATATTATGGGAAAGCAGCTGCACTCATTGATTTACATATTTTCCATGACTGCTTTCATGATACAACAGCAGAGCTGAGAAATTGCAATGGAGACCTGATGACTCAAAAAGCCTAAAATATTTATAATTTGGCCCTTTGCAGGAAACATTTACTGACAACTCCTCTAGCATAAGTACTCATTATCCTTTATCTGGCCCAAAGCAGATATTCTTCCATTTTGTCTCCCTGTATCCATTCACCCCAGCTCCAATAACTCCACCATATCTACCACTATTTATATTTACAAACTCAATTCTTGTCACATAACAGCCTTAGTTTAAAAACAAAAAAAAGACAAGATTTGATGTCTGTCCTTTGCTCAGATGAAAAATGGTTAACTTCTATATTCATTGTGTATTGTTGCATAATACTGCAAAAAATGTATGATTTTAGAGATTGATGGGAAATTTTGAGGTTTTCCTTACAATGTAAGACTTATGTGTCATATACATTGGACAGATAAGAACAGAACTATCTCAGCTGAGATACTAGGATAGCCTGGTCTTTCTTTCCATTTAATTTCTACATCTTCAAAGAGAATCATCCTCAGCATCTTAAACTAAAACTGGTTTCTAGGAGGCAAACCCCAGTGCACATGAATTTCTCATTTGTTACATTACTTTTGGTAGCCCAAAACCTGATGTAAGTCACATGACTAAGCCTGGGATCCTCAGTACAGAGAGGAGATCACATAAAGGTGACAGTCCCAGGAGGCATGATTCACTGGAAACCAATGATGGCAGTCTGCTGTGCTGCCTTAGCAACCTTTCACAATTTTTTAATGATCTTCATAATCTATATTGAGGTTTGAGTTTTCAATTCCATCTCTGGTTTATCCCACAAAACATCCTTCTTTTATGTGCTTCTAGCTCTTACTGAATCAAAGTCCCTCAAAACATATCATGTACTTGAATACATTCATGACTGTGCTAGCTCTTGTTCCTCAAACTTTTTTCTTCTTACCTTGTTCTCTCCAGTCATACCTACCAAATCTTAAGAAATTTTCAATATTTATTTAAAATCTCTGTACCTTTCTGAGACCATTTCTGGCCATCACAACAGCAGGATCTCTCTTCTCCAGCATGATATAAGAGTCATAGCTAGCACAGCAGCTGTCATGTTGTACTGCATATCTACACATCTGTCTCTCTACTTGTGAAAAAAATAAGGACAGTAGTTTAATCTTAATCAAAATTTTGTATGTTTAAAACATAAAATGGCATCTATTGAAGACATTATAGGCACTATAAATGGCCAGGGTAAGAAGTCCAACAGGGACATGGCACTAAATGTGTAACCTCTGAAAATAAGAATAATTCTAAATCCTCTTGCAGAATAATTTCTAATTATGAGTTGTTTTTTTTTTTTTTTTTGTGGCACGGGGGAATTGAACTCATGACCTCACACTTGCCAGGTGGGCACTTAGGCCACTGAGCTAGATCCCTGGCCCAGGGAGCTTTTTTTTTGGAGGTTTTTTTTTTTTTTTTTACAGTGTATAATATATTGTGATTACAGGTGGTAAGATTTTGTGCTTTATTTAAATCACAGGAAGCAAAATGATACCAAAAACAGTTACACATAAAATAGAATAGGATTATGGGTGCATTGAAGTTGAGGTTTTACCTGTGATAAGGTCTTAGTTTTGAGAAAAATAAAGGTGATTTGTTGCTAAACAACATAGATCTCAAAAAAAGCATATGTTTTTAAAATAAGGTTAAAGAGGTTGTTTTCTGTTATATTAAGTATGGGCAGGCAATTTCAACACAGATGTTATGGTTTGTGTCTAGGTGGCCTCCCCAAGCCTCATGCAGTCATGGTGGTGGCTGAATCTAGTGTTTGTGATTGGTTTTTTGTCTAGCACCGGGATTGCTGGTGTGAGTGCTGTATCGGCTCAGGGGTAGAGCCAACATTCAATATAAGGGAAGGAAGAAGACTTGTTTTTTTCACCCTCTCTTTCTGCCCTTTCACTTGTGTTGCTTCCCGACCAACATGAACGGCTGCCTTTCAGCCATGTCACCCTGCCTTGGAGCCAGCTGAGTATGGACTGAAACCTCCAAAAACTGTAAGAAATAAACCTTTCCTTCCTTCATGTTGGGTGTCAGGTATTTTGTCTCACCAAGGAGAGAAAAGTAACCAAGACAACAACTCATTGCATGTATGGCAATGAGTTAATTCCTTGTGGAAAAAAAATAAAGGTGTATTTATATATGTTCACAGAAATATACAAATCTAAACACATGGAAAGAAAAGAGTCACAGATTGGGAAAGTACATTTTATCAGGTAGAGAAAAATTATACACAAATGGATATGATAAAGGAAAAAATATGATAAATTGTTGGCAAAAAAAGTTTGACAAACTAATGGAAAGTACAGAAAAAACAAAAGAAAAGAGGAAAATTACAGGTAAGAACTTGTTAATGGTTATAATTTTAAATTTCTTCCTTTAGGAGATGAAAAATATTAAAATTATAAACATTACAAAATTTTGGTTAAATAGGTAATTTTAGTTTTTTTATTGTAGTATGTTAAAAAATAAAACCAATTTTCACAACCAAATTATAAGAGGATAATTAAAGTTATTACAGTTGTGCATTGTTATCTTTTGAACAGAGTGGTAGGTCTGTTCAAGCCATAAACCAAAATTATCAGAACCTAGCCAGATCTCCAATTTCCCAAATGAGTGAATGGTGAAGGCTTAAATAAATGAGACAAGTGGTATGACTGCAGGGCTCCAGGAGGGTCAAAACCCTCTAATAGTTTGAGACTCTGGGGGCTGAGACAGAGAATGTCTCTGGGAAGCCTGTATTTATTTAGTTTTCAAACAAGGAAGGTATCAGAATGGAAAACTGAGCAGGATCTTGGGAGTGGTTCAAGGATTTTTCTAAGTAACAGATTATATTAATTTAGGAGAAGTATTTTAGAAGAAAATGTTGTTTGCACAGGACATAAGAATTGCCAGATGAGAAGTTGCTTGTTGATCTTGAGATTTCTTTTCCTTTCAAATGCTACCTCTGAAGTCTACTCACCCATGAAATGAAATGGTGTTTTGTTTTGTTTTGTTTTGTTTTGTTTTGTTTTGTTTTGTCTTTTTGACCAGTTCTTTGGGTCTTATGTAAAAATAGAATCACAGCAGTGGAAATATCTTAGTGTTTTGGCAAGGATATTTCCATTTGTTTCATGGTACAAGAGACAGTTACTAGGCAGATTTGTGGGTGAGAGAACATTTTATAACATTGTTTAAACTTTCTTCAGTCAATAGGAGTACAGGCACATATGGTAATATGGGAGCATGCATTTCTGTTCATGTGGAAAACATTTAAATAAAGGAGGATATTTTGGTTAACAAAAATTCATTTCAGAAAGACCAAATACATGGAAAGTTGTAGTGCTTTAACAACTATAGATTGATCAGCTGCTAAGGAAAACAAAAACATATAGTACATACCCACTAGATAATTCATAAAATTATCAAAACAATACTACTTTTGTTCAAACTCCCAGTGATATCCAAATTATACTCTTAAATTTCTTTAAAAGTGGTCACTGTTTCAGCTTATATAATTAGCTATAAATTACTGAACAAAAGGGGCATGTATCTGGAGCATTGACAGAATTTTACTAACAATAATGTGAATAACTTATTTGAGGCCCTTGAAATTTGGTTAATATGAATACTAATGGAACATCTTACCTATAAAATATAATTCATTTGTTGGAAATTGATATTCATAATTGGAACTTTTTATGAAAATTGGATATTTGAGTTAAACTACATCCATAGCCAAGAATAAAATTTATGTGATCCATGACACAGACTTCATCAAGAATTAAATGTTCAGTTGTGAAACCTACACTAAAAAATAAATTACAAATGGCCTTTCAAGACTGAATTCATCATCTTTTTTATTTGTAGCTTTATATATCTTTAGGTCATAAAACACACTTTATATTTTCTAGAATCTTCAATACAAATATTTGTGTTATTAAACATAATGGGTACTTCCTTTTAACTGAGTAGGTATACACTCATCTTAGATCTCAAATTATTTCCTTCTGGAATCAGTAAAGCTATAAGAAATTTCCCTTGTATATTATCTTTAAAACTACAGTTTCATATAAAAATTATTAGTCTTTAATTTCTAAAACATCTAATTTAGAGTTAAAATTTGTAAAGTTTATTTAAATTGGTTTTCTCTTACATTGCAGTACTTCATAGATGTGTTTAGTTATATATTTTACTAAGCCTTCATACATTCTCGTGTATATTGAAACTATCTAATATTGGAGAATATAGAGTTTGGAGCATAGTATACATGCTAGGTAAAAGAAAAGACCTGCCAAAATGGAATGCCTATGTAAGACATATTTTGTGAGTATGTAGATTTTATAAAGTTCTCAGTTCATGTAAACTTTAATCACTTATGTTGTTGACACATTAAGAACAATTTTGAAATTTGCAATTTTAAAATGTTCATATTTAAACCTGGAACATCAAATAACTCTACTGCTTTCTACACTGTGCAACTTGGTATTTACTAATAGGACAAAATTCTTCTTTTAACAGCATTTAAGTCAATACCAGATGTAGAAAAAAATCATTCTTCACTTTGAAAACCATCATTTATTTTTAATATCACTACAAGCTGACATTCAGGTTTTAGTACTGAATTGAAATTGGTCACTGTTTCAGCTTATATTAATTAGTTGTCTAGAAATAATATTCACTGATTATTACAATATTTTTGAGAACCCCTCGAAGATATGAGAAACATTTATCTTAAAATTATATATGAAATTACTTCATATGAAGAAAAAGTATATTGAGCAATACCTCAATCTTCAACTTGAAGAAGCTGTGACTACTTTAGAAAGGATGCTTTTTATCTGAGTGTCTTTATTTATATGCCACTCACATATTAGAGTTAAAAACTGCAGATTAATTTTAAAAGAGACAAAATGTTAAAGAATCTAGCATTTGAAGCTAGAATGTCTGAAGACGTTCTATAGTAGCCGCACAACTTTAACAAGACATGTAGCCACTTTTGCCCCAGTTTCCACACTAACAACATAGATATGATTATATCTACCTAACATGTTTTTGTAAGGATTAAATAAGTACATGTGTATATATATGAATTTATATATGCATCTGTAGATATACATATGTGCATATATATAAATTTGTGTGTATGCATATTTGAGTGTATGTGTGTTTATATATGCTTAGAATGGTACCTTGTACTTTAAGCTCTGTGTAAGAGTTTCATTAATAGTAATGCTATATTAGTGTAAATAAGACCAGTTATTATTATCAAAGATGTATATATATTCAGAAATATTCCTAAGCAAAAATGTGTAAATGCAAATGCACAATGAGCTAAAAGCAAATGACTACGTAATATTTTATAAGTCGGTTAAGAATTCTGAATATGTTTTCTCCAGTTTTCATAACTGCAAAGTTTTTCTATGAGATATCCTCAAGAAAGTTTGATACCACAGATACAACCTGCTAGAATCAAGCAGAATATTTTATAGCAATATTCAACTGAAAATGGAAACAAATTAATAATTCATTATGATGATCCTTGATAAATAATTGATAATTAAAAATATTGAAATATATGCATGATTACATGTATTTTTATTTTTCTTATGTCACAATTTCCATGAACAGACACATATACTACATGGATTAATTTAGTCGAAAACCAGGTTTGCCATCATGTTGGTTTGATTTGAATTGTCATTCCAGTGATGCAAATTGAAAGTTTTCAACTTAGTCTGATAGCATCAAGAAGTACCAAATCAAACTCAAAGTTTCTCTTAACTATAACTACAACTCTCCTCTTATTATTTCATTATGTATACTTACTAGAAGAAAAAAGCATTAAGTACTGTAAGTATCTGAGTTTACTGTATTATATTTATTTGATTTGAAAAACCTGAGTGTAAAAACCACTTAAAAAATTACCTAGAAAATCAAAGTTTGATAATGTGTTAACATTTCTAGAAAAATCAGTTTTACTGAATATAATATGTGAGCCCCCTTCTGTCTCCCAAATTTATAAATACAAATGGGGTTGGAGTTTGAATTGTTAATGCTGAGTATTAGTAAAATAGGAATGAAACTTTTCTAAATTATGGAAAGTAAAAACAACAGTTAGTACTTGTGAAACTAGTATAGTTTATCTCCAGTTCAGCTTCTTTTCTGATAAACTACACAAGCTATAGAGTAATAAAATTATCAACTTTAAAAACATCCTTAATATATACCATTTTATTTCTATTATTTGTAAAACCCAGACAACCTGCTATAAAAGTAACTTGAAGATTGATTAAGCTCTTCTAGTCCCATTTATAGACAGACATAATTAATGTAACACTTCTATCCCTTAAAAAGTTGTAAAAGAAATTGTAAATATATGTCTTAGAAAGAATTGTGTCAGGCTGGGAATTTAGCTCAGTGACTTAATAAGCACTTGCCTGGTAAACACAAGATCATGAGTTTGAGCCCTGGTACCAAAAAAAAAAAGTTGTGTCACCTGTTGTCCCCCATGTCCCCCATACCCCTTAGGAGTATATTACATTTGGTCCACTTGGTGTAGGCGAGGACTAATATCATCTTTCCCAGCCCTCACGAATTTAGAGGAAAGCTAGAAGTAAATGAAAAGCTTGCTCTCATATATTCTTAATGAGAAAAGTGAAATCAAAATGTAACTAGATGAACAAGGGCAGCAATGTGACAGATGGACAGAGAATTTCTCAGGATAGCTAGACCCCTCCTGATCCTGAGTCTGCTCTGCCAAGAGCACACCTGTTCATCACATCTTTCTAATAAATTTCTCCTTTACCTTCAGGCAGTTCAATGAAGGCTACAGTTATTTCTCAACCCAAGGTGCCCTAGTTTAGGTCATATTTGCCTACTGCCCCTTTGAATTTATAGTGACTGTGTAGCTTCCCCAGATATTCACTTTCATGTAAAACTGTTTATAAAGTGTCTCATTTATATATTCCATTACAAATACATACAGAGGTAAAATTTTTTTTCCACAGTAAAAAATTTAGGCTTATCTGCTTTATCACCCTTGCAATTTTATCTTTGCTTTCAATTTTCCGAATTCTCCTCCTGAGTCCTTCCAAAAATAATCACAGTATTTTCAATTCAAGTTCTTGTAGTAGAATGGTTCTAATTCTTAGCAGTGTTTGACTTCCTTCCTGAGAGTGCTTTGGCTGACTTCATTCCTTCTCACTGTGTAAAACTATCTGGAAGCGGTCACAATGCTTATCAACAACAAAAACAAACCTACAGTTGCTGTAAAGGTGAAGAATGCATGGTCACCTTAACAATTGTTGAAAAGATTCTTATCAAAAGCACTGTGGAAAGTACCTTTTCAAAAAATTGTAATTTCCAACTGCTATAAATGTACCTTGCTTTCTAGGCCTCACACTCTTTGGATTCTCAGTGTTGATTGATTGATTGACTGACCTAATCCTCCATCAAATGCAGTAATAAACCCAGGTAACTTACACTCAGCCATCTAAGTTGATTCACTGCCATCGAATTAAGATTACCCGATGCTAAGCAAACTGCCTAGAATAGCTTCAGTTTCATTCCAATTCCCAGTGTGATGTCCGAGGTCCATTCCTTTGTCTGTACACTAGAATATGCTAAGTGGAGCTTCTGGTGTTTACTTGATCTGTAGGTGATGAAGGATGTGCATTTACAGTATTCTGCTGGCTCTACTGCCAAAAATACACTGTATGCGCCATGAACAGAATTTGTATTGGAAGTTGCTGCTTTCATTTCTGTTACACATACTGATACAATCTCTCTGGCCCAGGTTGTTGCTTGGGCCATTATAAATTGTCAATTTAGTTCAGTCTCCAATCCCTATTGGAAGGCTTTATCATGAACCCTACGCATGATGATCTTGCAACATGTCTGGTAATAAATCCTGTAAATTACAGCATGAAGAAAAATGGCACAGCTTGGAAAAATCAGCAGCAATGTCCTCACCAGGCTGTAGATTCAATTGGTGAAATTTAAGTCTCAGAACAATAACTAATAGTAGTGCTTTGATGTGAACTTTCAGTAACCTTAGAGATTCATCTAGTCCCTTATCCTTACATAAAGCAGGGATATTAAGAGACTGTGTTATAACATGGTGCACCTCTGACTAAAACCATTCAAGTCTATATTATACAAATATAATAATGTTGAAAGTTAGAGAGATACCACTAGAACACATTAATTATAATAATTAAATTATCCCACCCCACAGACACTCCATATGTTCTGTGTTAAATTTCTTTACATTTTGAAGGAATCACAAGAAGTCAACTGACAAGTAGACCTTGTGTATGACCCTGATGTGCAGCTGTTAGTTTCATTATATGTATTTGATTACAGAATAGATGGACAGTGTGAAGATCATGAAGTAGTGAAGAAAATGATGGATTGGGGCTTGGCAAGTTTGGATTTGACCTGACCTGTATTGCCTTAAATATTTATATGTGTGTGCCTATATTTAAATTGGCTGTCTTCAGAAGGAAGGAGTCTGACCTAGTAGTTTTTAGTACCTTTCCTTGTAATATCCTTTAAATGAGTCAGGATGAAGATAGAACAATGCTAACAGCATAACTGTTGCTACCTTCCCTACCCTGTGTACTCTGTGTTAGTTGAAAGTCTACCCATCAGAGTAGCTGAGCCTCAGAAGAGGCTTAAAACAGAAGTGTATTACTACGCTGATCTTTATTCTGTTTTGATTTCCATTTAGGCAGTCATATACAATATTATTTTAGTAAATCATAGTATCAGAACAAAGCCTATGATAAATAACTACTTTCTCTGCTTAATTTTCTTCATAAAATTGTCTGAAGTAGATTACAAATGGGGCGTGTTTTCTAGAACCAAGACCCCCTATTAATATTTCCCTTAAGAAATGGAAGGAAATGTTCTCAGTGGTAAAACATTAAAGACAACTCCACAAGGAGACAGTAGGCGAGAATTTTATAATGTCACTATCATGCTAAGTAGGGCTTAAATTGAATAGGCAGAAGAATGTCCTCTGGAGACTCGTATCAGGTAAAATCGAGCAAAGTTGTGTGTTATGATCTGATCCACCTATATTTAGTATATAATGAGAATAAAACTGGCTAAAATAAAAAAGGGAGCAAAGACTATTTCAATGGAAGTCTGTTACTATAAACTATAGAAGCATTACGTATTTATACAATAATTACCTATGGACTTTGTTTTAAAATATGTTAAAAAAATTTCAACTGAGATACAATTTAGATGCTCAAAACATTTTAAAATGTTTTATTAAAAATAATATTTGTAGCTGGCCATAGTGACCCATACCTGCCCACAATCCCAGGACTCTGGGAGGCTAAAGCAGTAAAATCATACTTTTGAGCCCTGCCTGGGCAACTCAGTGACTTAGCAAGACCCTGCCTAATAAAAATAAATAAATAAATCAAAATAAAATAGAGTTGAGGATATAGCTCAGTCTTAGGTTCAATCCCTTTAAGGAACTCTTCAGTAAAATATTTAAATTGGGATTAAAATATGTAACAAAAGTCTAAGATGCCCAGTTAGAATTGAATTATTGACAATCTTTAAGCAATTTTTTAGCAAGTCTCAAAATGTTTTTATATTCTTCCACTAAAATGTTTGTTATATATCTGGGATTTAGATGTATCTAGATAGGAATATATACAATTCTTACTCTAGCTTTTACTCTGAAACTGCATCTTGATTTTTGAAGTTCTCTCTTCTTTAATACATTTTATCTTTCTACTTACTTTGCTATTTCTGAGCACATTGGATTATTGTCCAATTCAGATGAAACTTTCTGGTCAATTATTTGACAGATTGAACCTTACTCAATGTGCAGTCTTCTTCTTCCCTAAAACCTACTTTCAAGCTGGTCTAGGCATGTAGTTCTCAAACTTAACAATTCATCAAAATATCTAAATTTTTGAGAAAACATGGATTACCAAATTTCGAATATGTGCCTGGTTTGACACATTAAGTATTTACCTTTCTTACGAATTCCCAGGCATCAGTAATGCTGTTGTTATGAACTATATATTGAAAACCTCATTGGTCTAAGCAAATTCAAAACAGTGAAGTAAAGCATGAAAATGCGATCTTTTTTTTCTTAACAAAAAGCTAACCCATTTGTCCCATCTTCTTCTATTGCTTCCCCTACAAGGCCAAATTCTATTCTGAAAAATGTTCAAGGTATCTTACGCTGTATTAATGTCTCTTTACTTGAAGTTATATCTTTAAGAGCTTTTTCCTTTTTACTTTTACAACCAATTCTTTGGACCTGGTGTTATCATGCCTATGTAATTCCAGTATATCCCCTTATGAAAAGAATCCTTTGTTCATCAATTTTATTTTCAACATTTTCAAACTCCAAATTTATCACCTTACTTTTAAATACAGGACCGGGTATACAGCAAAAGAAAGGGCAAAATAATGTCTCTAGAACTCCATCCTCAGGTATCCCCTCTTTGAGAACTCTCAAGCACCTTTATAACTGTCCTCCTGTTACCAGGCTCCCACTAGTCCACAAGGTAACTCTGCAAACTGATGCCTAAATTCTCTGTATCATGAATTGACTCAGGGGTGTGTCCTAAGTCAAAGAGGCTCTCCTGGATGAGGAAATTAGAGTTTTAGTCTACCCTAGCTTCACTAGCTTCAACTAACCTAGAACTAAATTTCTAATTCTGTGTGTTTTCATTTCCCATTGCTATAACAAAAACATCTAAGAAAAACAGCTTGAGGAAAGTAAGATCTATTTAGGCTTAAAGTTTTAGAAGTTTTAGTTCGTGGTGTCTTGGCTACATTGTGCCTGTGCTGTTCTAAGGCGGCACATGATGCTGACCATGACAGGGCAAAGCTGCTCACCTTATGACAGCCAGGAAGCAGAGAGAGAGGAGGGGCTGCAAACAAGAAAACCCTCTGGAGGCATCTCCCTATAACTTATTTTACCAATGAGGCTCCACATCCTAAAGTTTTAATCATATGCTAATAATGCCATCAGTTAGCAACCAAGTTTTTAACAATGTCTTTTAGGGAACATTTCAGATCCAAACCAAAATGTGGTCTGATTTCCTTTGTCAAGGGAAAAAAAAAAAGCATTGCAAGGCTGATTAAATCTGTTACTAGAATTGGATAGAGCAGGAAGCTATGTGGTCTGATTTCCTTTGTCAGGGACTCAAAAAAAAAGTAATAAAGAAATTGATTAAATGCTGTTAGCAAAATTGGATAGAGAAGAAATCAGCTATAGGCCTCCAGTCTCTATTTAGATTCAGGAATGACCAGAACAGGTCCAAAGATTAAGAATGCATCCAGGATGGATGAATTTAGGGACTCTGGCAATATCTGCTCTGTTAAAGTTTCTCCACTCAGCTACTATTTGCAAATTAATTTGTCTTCCAAGGCTACCTACCCATTTCTAATACCTACGTAAACACATTTATTCTTTCACCTGACAAAATTTTTATGGAATGCATTTCATATAATAAAGTATTACTACTTTATTGACTACTGACTACTGACTGACTTCTAATACAACAGCTAGATGTGACCCTAAACTCAAGAAACTCAACAGAATGAAATGGGAAATTAATACATAGGTAGAAACTTGCCAATTTGTATTATAACTAGAAATGTCACTACAGAATATGATGTGTGGCTGAAAAGTACCATGAATGTTTAAATTCTCTCATCCAAAGAAGACAGTAGTCAAATTTTTCCTGAAAGAGAGAGAGAGGAGTCAGATAAGTACCAGTTCATAATTGTATTAAGTTCAAAGACAGTGTGTGGCTGGTATAGGAAAAGAATGTGAGAATCTTATAAATAGTGCTATGGAGTCCACAAGGCAAGAATATTATGATCTTTAAACAGGATCTAAATGAAAAGATCTGAGATCCTATAAGATTATCGGATTGAGCAATGTCACAACCTTCATTGTGGTGGAGTACATTCAAGAACCCACTGCAGGGCCAGTCACTTTATATCATCCCATGTTGGATGTTTCCTCTTAGCGCAAAACTCAAGATGATCATGTTTCATTTAGAAGGTGCTGGCTGTACAGTTTTCCCCTCTATTACATAAATAGTCTTGCTATAAAATCTTCCAAGTGAGAGCTGAAATAAGAAATCTCTCACAACACTGTCAGAATTCTGCATGTCTCTATTTAAGCAGTTATTATTTATTTATCTTACTTACGTAAAATTTCTCTTTTATGTATAGAGGAATAAAACTGATATTTTTTATTGAAACTTGCCTGTATGTATTTCCTATTCTTGTATTTGCACACTTCAAATATTAAAGTCAGTTTGGTATTTAAACTTTTGATCATTTCATTAGATAGGTTCAACCTTTCTTTCCTAGGAAAGAGTATTGAATTTTTAGAACCAATCAGTGACCAAAAAATTTTACCATTAAGGTGGCTATCCATCCTGCTTATTAAAAATAGAAAAATCTTATTCCTTGTTCTCAAATTGTCATACAAACATAGTCATCAGGAATAATTAGGTTTATTTGTAATTTAAGGGAATAATAAATGCAATTATTATAAAGTACAAATGTGAAAGTTAGAAGTCAAACATGAGAGTATTAACGCTTACTTTACCATAAGTGACCAAGCATAGTTATGCTCAAGAATAAATTTAAGATTTGTGAATCTTGTGAGCATGTTTACAGAAACATTGTTGCCCATGAGGTTGGCACCAAGCAGTAGAAACAACCTCTGTGAAAGTTTTCTCCAGATAAGATAGGTTTCCTTTGTCTTGCAGCTGTATTATCCCTTGGCTTTCAGTATTGCTAGGGTAGGGCAAAGAACACTGACAGTTTCTCTGGACATTTTTAAAACTCTGCAACACAATACTTACTCCTTCTATATTGACTACAAGGTCAGTGTGATAATCAGGGTTTGCAAGGGAATATATTTAGTACAGGGAACATAATTTATAGGATTATTTTATAATATTCACATAAAAAGTCAAATGCAGAAGAGTGCAGAAGATCTGCCCATGATCCAGAGACCCAAAGAATGCAGTTGAGGGCCTGGATCCCATGGCAGTTTCCTGCATGAGTCCTGCTGAAAACTTAGAGCCCATGGCGATGTCCTCCACAAACCTATGTAGAGGCCTAAAGCCCATGACATACAATTCTTACTTTTCTTACACTCATTCTTTCTTTCATCTAGGATCCTTTTCTACCACCTATAACTTTTATTTACTATAATCTGACCTCCATAATATTTTTGAAAATTTATCAATATTAAGACAAAGAAGGAGGAACAGAAGGATGAGGAAGAGGAACAGGAAAAAGAAGGAGGAGGTAAAGGGGGAGAAAGAGTAGTTTGAAAATTGGAGTCCTCATTAACTTGTCTCTTTATATTCACTGCTACTGTTCTTTCAAAGCTGTACCTTTGTCTCCGGCTGACCAGACTCTGATGTCTGCTGTATAATTAAGCTCTTGGTACTACCTACTGGCTTTTAATGGCCTAATCAGGATAGTTCTTTTTTTATCCTATGAACAAATCAACCCATCTTCAAAGGCTTGTTTGGGTTTTCTGGAGAATTTTAGAAATGAGAAGGAACTACAGTCTGTATTCTCCTGATTACTTGTGTTTTTGCTGGTTAATTACTGGTACAGTATATCATTGCCTATGTTTCCGTAAGTTCTCTTCACAACTACATTACAAACTTGGTAGGTTCTGAGGTTGGCCCAACTTAATTTTTATTTCCAATTTCTAGCAAAGTGCTTGGTATGTACAGACTCACTGGGCATTAATTAAATGTACTTATTAATTTGTCATTTTACACACATCATTACTTTCAAATCGTTTACCCTGTGTATGCTACAGATTCTCAGTAAGCATTTATAGACTGGTTGTCTTTTTAAATACTTCAAGATGAAAAACTACTCTGGCAGATATATAAGTTGTGTCTTAAATGTACTTTCTAATTGCTCTATTTGCTTCATAAATTCAGTTTATTTGTAATAAATTATGTTTGTCTACATTGTATACATTTGATTTTCAAATATACACACAAATTGCAATGCAAATACAGAGTTCTGCAGTTCACCAAAATGAATACTGTTACCGTTTGTATATAGATGGTCCCCCCCAAGCCGCATGTAGTCATTTGTGATTGACTCATTGTCTAGCGCTGGGATTGGCGGTGTGAGTTCTGCACCCGCCCAGGGGTGGAGCCGACATATAACGTAAGGTTGGAATGGGGGCGTGTTTTCCTCTTGGCGCGCTTTGGTCTTGCAGCTTGCAGCCACCATGAACAGCTGCCCCCTTTTACTCTGGCTGCTGCCTGGAAGTGTTGCCCCAGTGCCACACCACCCTGCCTTGGAGTCAGCTGATTATGGACTGAAATCCCCAGAAACTGTAAGCTAAATAAACCTCTCCTTCCTTCACTTTGGGCGTCAGGTATTTTGTCCCAGCAAGGAAGAAAAAGTAACCAAAACAAATACAAAAGCTAAGATGCAACTTTTGGAAACTCTACCTTGATTTCCCATTTTAATAATATGTGAATTGAAATGGAAAAAGAAATTTTGGAAATTTTAGTTGACAGTGTTTAATTAATTATGTAAGATACCAGCATAATCAAAACTTAAATCAGAGTGTAATGCATGAAGTACATAGAATGCTGACAGAAACTTTCTGCGTTTCAATTCTGCATGACTGAATGTCTAAAACAAATTGATAAATTCTAATTCCATGCAATTTTCTAGGCTGGAATTTCTTTTTTATTAAAATGCACTAAACCTCAGCAAGTGGAAAGCTATTCGTCATTACTTGTATGCGTATGTGTGCCTGTATTCTCAACCTAGTTTGTATTCATCCCAAAGGTTGTCTGAAAAACTACACACTCTTTGGAGAGTGTCCTGGAATCCATGTCGTGAGAACATTTAAGCATCTAAGGACTTATCTATAAAAACTGTACCAATATGCTCAGTTAATCAAAGAATTTTCCTAATCAAACTTGGGAGAAAACATGATGATGTCAATTTTACCGGTATTGTTTGATTTCTGAAGGGTTAGTTGTTCCAAACCAGACTCTTAAACCAATAAACTGCACTCTACTTTTGGTGAAATGGAAAGAATAATGATTAAAAAAAAAAAAACTTTAGTAAGGATTCTCCTCTGGAGAATCCTAACAATCTCATTTTGACTACTGAGTCCTTTTCCTGTCTCATCCTAAGGCTTAGTAGGACACAATGAGGCTGTAATCTAGGGCTCCTAGTGATGCCACAATGAATTTCTTCTCACAGTGAGTGATTTGAAGTCCAGTTGAAGAGTTATTGGGACTTTTAAGGTCATCTAGTTTTCGATTCTCAACTTTCTCTAACTCATAGGAAATTCTCACTGAAAGTCCAGGGAGAAGTGATTCTAACCTTAAAGACTTCCCAGCAATGGAGATTTCCTTCCTTGGGAACATACTGGAAATTGAGAAAGCCCTCACTTTCTTTACTGCTCACCCCAAAAAATCCTGCTGCAGTCTATATTCTTGGTGTTTAGGTTGCTGTCAAGAAGTCACTTGTGTTTATTTTATAGGTAGTTATTACATCACTAACTCGAAGATTCTCTCTTCTCCAGACAGAATATATTTTAATCCTTTAAGATTTCTTCAAAGTCCATATACGTGTCTAAATTTGTTTTCCCTTATAAGTCCAGCCAAGGTTCTATGTTTTCCTTATAATTGGTAGTGTTTCTAAATGATTGTGCTGAAAGAAAAAGCTGAGCACAAAGTTAATGCTAATGAATGGATAAAAAGAAAATATTTCAAGAGTGGTTTTCTAGGAACTGTGTGTGTGTGTGTGTGTGTGTAATGATTGTCAGACAACTGGTCAGTTCTGTACTAAATATGATTAAGGAGGGCCTGTCTTTTCTATTAAAAGTAAAACGGCCAGTTGAATATCATATTGTTTTATAATCACCAAATACCACACAATAATACACTGAAATACTGTATGCAACATTGCCCGCACCAATGATTTTAATGTAGTTAAGAAAAAATTGTTGGTAAGAAGAGCATTTTGCATAGGGTAGTAGTGATTTTATAGTTGAAAGGACAAAGTTGTAGTCTGTAGTCAAGGTTTTTGAGCAAGATTTTGTATGCACTTTTATAAATATAATACACACATATGTCTCACCTAAACATTTATTGATCTGTTTCTATGTGACATGAATTTCTCTGGAAAGAACCATTTAATATTCTAAAACTATTCTAACCCTTGCAGTAGCTCTATGAAGTGGTTTTTGTTGTTGTCCTCATTCTACCCACAATGAAATTAAGCATCAGAAAAGTTAGGTAATTTTCCCGGTATCACGTAATGGGTATGTGTTTAAGATAGCGAGGACCCAGACGGGTCCTCTTGTAGTACTCATTCCACTACATAGAAGATGTAAATTAAGTTTATATTCAATGACTAATGCACTTCCTTTGGATCCTATTCAGTTCATACTCCTACCTAAGTAACTTAGAAACTGTAACTTTCTCAAATGTACTAACTTATAATAATTTCT
>RJWT010014007.1:0-21382 GCA_004365215.1 Cuniculus paca
AAATAAAAAAATAGGTTGTGTGCATTTATGACTTTGGTCAGGATAGAGTGCCATAAAAATGTAATAGTATATTAATAAGACGAGGTTAAATAGTAAAATAAATAAACAAGAACCAAACATACTGAAAAAATGGAAGATCAATCTAGCATACTTAAATTCACTAGGAATGTTATTTTAAAACTGCAGAAACTTTGAGAAAATTCATATACAAACAAAAATGTCAAAGGATTGTTTTGAGAAACTTGCATTATAATATTTGGGGAAAAAAGAAAGAATGAATTTACAAAAATTCCTTTGGGAAAATAAGATCAAGAGATGGAGGGAGTAGGGAGTGAGGAGACAGGTAAGGGATGTAAAGAGAATTAAGATGTGTTATATACATGTACCAACTCCCCATGATGAATGTAATCATTATGTACTGCAAATATGTATTAATAAAAATAAAAATTGAAAAATTAAAATTAAAAAGAAGAAAAAGTTGAAATCCTAAAAAAAAATGTAAAGACATTTATCTCTTGTATAACTTTATTATGTAAGTAAATTGGTTTAAATATCATGTAATATAGAAATTCTTGAGTACATTGTTAAAATTTTCTTGAAAAACTGAGAAAGAAATATGCTAAATTAACAGTAAATAAATTGATTTGGACCAAACTAGTAGAAGTCTGTGAAGGTTTTCTAAATGGTTTACAAATCTATCGCTCAGACAGCATGTACATAGTTTTTGTCTTCAAACATAAAGCCAACTGCAGTGTGAAAGGTCAAGGAAACCTAGCCAAGTGACTTTTAAATTCTACTTTCAATAATTCTAGAACAAAATAGGGACTGGCTGCATACATAGACACAAAACACACACACACACAGAGCAGGATGGGTCGGGGAGCTTAATCTGCTCCGGCTTCTATAACCGAGTACCATAGAGAGGTAGCTCAAACTCAAACAATTGAGCAGGTTCAAAATCTAAGATGAGGGTGCCAGCTTCTTTGTGAGGATGATTCTTCTGGTTTACAAAACGTTGTCATCTCCTTGTGTCCTTGTATGGTACAAAAAGAGCTAGCTAGCTCTGATTTTTTCTCATAAAGAAACCAATTCTATTTTGTATTCTATTCTATAAGGGCTTCTCCCTCCCTTAGGACCTAATTACTTCCCAAAGACCTCAACTGTTAATTCCATCGCATTAAGATTTGGGTTTTAATATATAAATTTTGGGAACACACAGACATTCAGCTGACAATAGAACATTATTCAGGAGAGTACATGAGTCTTTCTTATTTGTATCTTTCCATACTCCAATTTCTGTCGCCTGAGACGGCCCTGCCTCCTACCTTTGTGACGGTCAGTAGTGCCTTGCACCAGACATTTCTACTTCTCTCCCAGGGTTGTGTTTTCTGACCACTTTTCATGTCAAATGAGGTTTTGTTAACAAGCTCTAGCTAACAAGATGTTAGCTTCATTTCTAGAACACATAGTTGTCATTGAGAGATCCTCCAAATGCTTTCTGATACTTTCCCATGGAATGAGTAATGTTTAAAATGGGTTCTATTCCATCAGTATAGGTTCCTTAGACATAACAAAAAGAAGTTCCACAACCCACAAATAAAAACTGGAAAGGAAAATGGACCATGAGCAAAAAATTAACTTTGATATTTATGGCACTGATATTTGGTGAGTTGTTCCTTTAGTCAATACCACTCCACAGTCTCTAATTTTATAAGCAGTAATCAATTTAATAGAGTATTACTTTTAAATTTTGGATAATACACCAGTTTTTAAGAAGAAAAAATTATAATAGCCTTAAGTTTTAAAATATTAATGCACTTTTACATTAAAATTTCATAAATTCCAAATGCTTATGGAAACTTGCAGTATGCAAAGTGGTATTACTAGAATTAATTTTTAAATCTAGAAATTAACTTTCAAAATAACCACAATAATTCAATTTCATGGATGATATTGTTCTAATCAAATTAAACTGCCACTAGAACATAAATAGGGCATCAGTACAACTCAGACAATACTTGGAGCCCAATGTACTAGTGCCTAGCAAATGCTATAGGATGACTCAATTTTCTCATGTATTCTTATAGTAAAACTTGCACAAATCTGTTCCTTTTGGAATGCATTGTGACATTATTTAGCATTTCCACAACCAAGATGAATTATTTTTGTATTCCCTGACCTCATCTTATTTTGTTACTCTGAGCTAATTAGATTGGTACACATTAGTGCCCATTTGCTTATGTATGTGTGTGCACATTCTCAAGAGAATGGTCAGACAGGATGAGCCAGACCAAAGTACCCCAAAATGAAAAGCAAAACTTTATAAAATCATGAAGTATGTAGGTTCCCAAAATCTATATTGTCTATCACCTATTTGAATAATGTGGTATGAAAGAATTAAGGTGCCTCACTGTAAGAAAGAAGACTAGATAATCACAAATTGTCACTCCTATGTTAAATTTCATCTATTTGATAGCTAATGAATTTCTAGATTCTTTGAGGCTTTCTGTCCTTCCTCAAGCTTCATTCTCTGAAGATCTGAATAGCCAGCTCTTTACATAGCTGATATCTCGGTCAAACATTTGACCTCCAGGCTCACAAATGCTGACAGCCCCGGGAGGTGGCACTCTAATTCAGCTTGGCCTGGCTTTAAGCAGTAAGTTATTACTTGACTGAGGCCAGTCTTAAATTCCAATTTACTTAATAATAAAGGAGGATATGGAGGGTATGGCATGAATGTAAATAAGTGGAACTCTAAATATAAAAAGACAATTATCAAATCTGACATAAGAATATGCTCATTAGAACCACAGGAGCCAGTATAAATGACTGTCAAAAAAAAAAAGACCATTTTATACATTTGTGCACATATATTTTGCCATACTAATTTTATCTGCTAAATATCAAAGATCATTATAATCAAGTCACAATGGTTAATTTTGAAAATTTTTCATTTTACTTTATTCAAAACATTTTGATCCTTTTTCACAAGTTCAAGGCCACCCTGGGCTACCCAGTAAGTTCAAGGCCAGTCTAAACTCATACAGTGAAGTCATGTGTTAAAAGTCACCTTCCTCCAATTTTTCAATTCTTATTTTTTAATTATTATTTAGTACATGGATACTTAACAGGCACAAATTAATAAATTATTGTCTGACACTGGTACTAAATAAAATTCTTTCTCAATACAGATTTTGCAGACCTGAAAAATTAATATAAGAGCCAAGGCCTAATAGAGATTCTTTCACGTTGATTATTTTGTTCAAAGATAACTGACTACACTTGTTTTCCATTCCCAAAGCCTGAGCAGATAATTCTAAAACATGAAAATTCTGGCACCAACACAGCTTCAAAACAACACAACTGAAATTTGTTGGTCATTGTCAAACCAAGAGAAATGAAAGCGTTTTGATTGCAAGTTTTTTTCCCCCAATTATAACCCAAGTTTTTTGTTTTGAGAGTCTGCCTGTGAACTATTAATGACGGAATGATCATTGGACATGATACTGTGGCTTTTGCTTTACAAAATTCAATTTGACATTGCCAAAAATAAATAAATATTACTCCTAAGAATGCCTGCTTTCTGTTTGGTGAAAATAGTCATTCCTTGCAAAACACAATCACTGCTACTTACACAGAGCCTATAAATAAGTGGAAAAATATCAAGAACATAGAAAATAATGCCATAACTGATAAATGACTTGCTCATATGACTACCTTTCTGTCAAACCAGCTAAACTAATCTGAGCATTCTTCTTTAATGGACATTTTACAGCTATCTGCAAATAATTGACAGTAACACAGTACCTACCACATTACTCAACGTTCTGTAAGAAAAATAGAAACCACATGAGATATTTCAAGCAGAGGGGATTAGTTACAAAAATGTTTAGCAGACTGCGCAAAAAAACAGCATGTGAACTCGCCTAGCTATTAATACCTACAGGAAGCAGCTACTCTCCTCAGAGCCAGGAAAATGAAAGGGAGGAGATGTAGAAACCTGGAGGCCACTTACTAATGCACTCTGGGGTGATTCAAGAGATCCTGGAAAAATAAAGGGACCTCTTTGTTAGTATTTGGAGCATGGATGAGGTGGCGGGCAGTAAGTGCTGGGACCACCAGTGTAATACGTATTTCACTGCACTCTGCCGACACAGCCAGCCCTTTGTGTCTGTTGGTGACACTGATGAGGACATGCTGCCCTGCAGGAGTAGAAGCTACCACAAGGCTCTGCCTACAGTCCTGAAAGAGCCAATGCAGGCGCCACCCGGCAAGAAGTGGGCTATCTGATGTGGCATCAGTGCTGGACCCAAGCAAGAGTTCTTTGCTAGGGCTCTGGAACTGCTAGAAGACCCTGGAATCACAGCGTCACAATGCTGCAGAAGAAAGCCGGAAAGCTGGACACAGGAAATGAGTCACTTCCCCTCTTCTTCATTTTTCATTCTCTTTCCAGAACCTCTCATTGGGAAATCTAACTAAAATCTTGTTGGCAATTAAAGCTGTGGTAATCTGAAGATATCAGAAACCTACGATGCATAGAAGAGCAAGAAGGAAAGGAATGGACACCCAGGGCAAACAGGCAAATCGGTGTCACATCTGCTATCTTCAGGGTCATTTTTTCTGTAGTATTAATCTCACAAGACTATGCGTGGCATTGTTCATAAAAATTTTATATCTTTTGTTAACTTACTAAAGAAATCATAATAGATAAGATGGCATAAATACAAGTTGAGGATACAATAATGTAAAACAGTGAACTAGTGACTTTAAGCATTGAAAAAATTCTGTTTTTTTAGTTCAATAAAGGTATATTTAGTAGATTTATGCAAATTTCAAAACAATACTATATCCTTCTGTTTTTATTTTTATGAATCATACATGGTTCTACTTAAATCTTTATTATTCTGTTTAAATTCCAACATATCATGTTATTGAGCAGATAACTTATTTAAGAAGTAAACAGGGGAAAATAGAAGCTGTTTTGGATTAAAAACTGGTGGTCAACTTGGCACCAGCTGAATTAAATCAGCACGGTGCTGCATAAAAAGAGACATGGAGGGGAAGAGCGGAGGCGTTGTGGGTTCTCCTAAGTGCTGCTGTTTGGAACCACTGGTTTTCCTGGAGGAGTTTGTCAGGCTGGCTCCCCAATATGACTTTGGCTATTATCATCGGAGGAGCTCAGGACCTCGTTGCTGAGAGTGGCTGCGGTTCACTTTGGGGAGCTCTGGTCTTTATGCTAAGCATCGCTTCCTGGCCCTGGAGGGGAAGATGGCTGCTGTTCAAACTCCAGGAGAAGTTGTCACGCTGGCTTCCTGGCATGTACTTCACTGTTCTCATTGTCGGAGGAGTGCGGGACCTCACTGTTGCTGAGGATGGC
Source organism: Cuniculus paca (assembly GCA_004365215.1). Lineage (NCBI taxonomy): Eukaryota > Metazoa > Chordata > Mammalia > Rodentia > Cuniculidae > Cuniculus > Cuniculus paca. The sequence goes on from RJWT010014007.1 coordinate 5,378, forward strand.
TGTGGTACTTTTTGGGAAGCCCCAGTTCTTATTTGAGCATCACTTTTTGGCTCCACTATAGAACCCTCAACCTATTAGCTCAGATCCTTCATCCTGCTGGCATAGACTTTCTAGCTTCCACTGCTGGCCTTTGGGCCTTCCCAGAACAGATTTTGGTGTTGTGGACAGATTTCCTGCACTTTCTTGTGTCTAATACTGGGTAACCATCATAAATAATATTATAAATTCTGTGTCCTGATTGTAATCTTTCTCCCTGCGACCCCTGACTACAACAGAAGCCTATGCTAAATTAGAGATGGCCTCTAATTCTTTGCTATTGCCCTTGAGATTTTCTTGAATCTAGAGTGTCCCCAGAACTAATAAAACTCAGGGAAAGAAATGGCCAGGGATTTTCAAATCTAGATCTAAAAACCTTGCAGCTTCTCCCTGATGTCTCTTTGAAAACTTGGAATGGGTAGAAGCAGCTGCCATGAAAGAAGTTTCACTGCCCCAAAACTGCCACACTGGAGAGACGACATAAAGTTTTTACTGATACTTCCATCCGAACCCCAAGTTCTAATCTTCCCCGCCAAAGTGTCAGATATGAATGCAAACCCCTTTTGTACCCCCAGACCAGTTCACCTGCAAACTGGGCACCAGAGTCAACGTTACAAACAGGAACCAACCAACCAATCCCTACCTAAACCTCTGTGCTACTGAGTGATGAAATCTAATAAAGTCATTGTTCTGAACCTCAGGTTTTGGAGTCGTTTGCTATGTAGCAATAGATAATGAAATGTGGCTGTTCAAAAAATGAAAGAAATACATACAGAAGAAAATGTCTTTATTAAATGTAACCAGTTACTATGGCCTAATTAGCTAAAATAAATTATAAATCATAGTACCATGAAACTTCAAAGATGACATAGTCTCATTTCTTACTGATGACAGTTATGGCAGCACTTGATGAAACCTGTCTAGCAATGTGAATCTGAGACCAGTGGACCTATGGCATCTTGCTGGGAGAGTCCCCTGCAAATTAGGAGGTTCTCTGCCAGTTACTGTTTATAATTCTACATTCTTTTTCCCAAAGAGCACCACCCAACAAGTTGAATAAGCTTAAGACTCCACAACATCAACTATCTCTCTGGAGGATATGCAGTATTTTCTCTAATAAAAGCATTCAAAAGAAAGGGAGGGATAGCTATGCTTAAAAACCTCTTTGTCAAAACATTATGTATCATTGAAAATAAAACTAAAAAAAAATCTAATTGTTCTGTAATAGATAAATATGTGAATCATAAGCCATTAACTTAGGGCATGATATCATCTTTCTTGAAAAGGTGTTACAAAGTCCAACAATATGAGGAGTTGTCAGGAAAAGTTCTAGATGGAAAAGCTCGACTGAAAAGAGCGTGTAAACTATGATGACAAGTTTTAAAATGCACTGTTACAGAGACGAACTAGAAGGAAATTTGGAGAAGTGAAAAACAATTATGTTGAGACAATGGTCATGAGATGGAACTTTATTCTTCATTTTTTTAGATTCTTATTTCTGCTGTAATTTACATCCCATTTCAGCCACTAGACTGATGCAAATGCTCTCAGAAATCAGCTTTGGAGGTTCTATGAGAGCTGTTTCATTAAAGCTGCAGCTAAATGTACGGGGATTGCTGTAATGCCCAAGCTAAGGAACGTAGGTGTGGTTGTGAGAGTCACTTCTGGCTTTGTGACACGTAATAGGGGAAAATAAATTTGTAATTAGGAAGGTAAGTTCAGACGCTTGGGGGAAGTTTGGCGTCTTTCTGTTCCCTTTTCGCAATATGAATTGTAAAGTCAGTAGAGGCCAGAAATCAACAAGCCAACGTGATCTCCAATCCTCTTACCCTCTACCTGCACACAATAATGTACAAGTGTGCACACACACACACAAACACGCACACCTCTCCCATATACACACTCCTTCAAGTAGACACATTGAAAGAAAAGTCTTCACTATTTTAATGGCAATTTATTTTTAATGTTGTAGAGTGGTAGAGCAGAAATAGCAAAACGATGAGTCTAGTTCCAGGTTTGCTTCCAGTGTTTCTACGACCTGCAGAAGCTTCTTGTGTGCTGAGAGCCCCCATGTCTTCATCCATAAGATAAGGGGCTCTTGGCCACAAATGAAATAGGGTCCAATAAAAAAACAAAACAAAACAAGAGAAATGCTGGGCATGGTGGTACACACCTGTAATCCTAGCTCTCAGGAGACTGAGGCAAGAGGATCACAAGTTCGAGACCAGCCTGGGCTTCCTAGTGAGTTCAAGGTCAGCCTGGATTGCATAGTAAGATGCTGTCTCAAAAACAAAACAAAACAAAACAAAACAAAACAAAACAAAACAAAACCCAGAGTGTATGTGAGGTCACACTGTTCTGAATGGTTTTTTATCTTTTTTATATCTCAATTTTATGTATGGAATGTGAAAGATAGATGAGATTTTACATAACATTTTAAGTGACAGAAAGAAATACAGTTTAGGTAACAGAGAAGAATTGTAAAGAAAAGAGTGTTGTCAGCAGGCTGGGAACCTAGCTTTCTTCTCTTCCTCAAACACAGAAAATAGTACAACAAAGTGCTGCCCCTTCCCCGCCACGCTCTTTCTTTGTACTTTTTTCTTGGGAGGCACTCGTGGAAAGGCAATTTAATCTGTCTCTGTGGCAGGGATACAAAGAGCTTGGCTTACCTGGGCCTCGCTGCTTTGATTGGACCTTAAAAGCTCCACCTGGCTCACCCTGATGCTGGCTGAAGCCAACTCCACGTCTGGGCCTTTCCCTTAGAAAGATGAGATGTTAATCATATGTGGAAATTGCATTTTTTGGTAAAACTAATCAAGGATCCTGCCTGACACGCTGTACATTTTTTCTCACATACAGCCGTATGCAGCAAATTTTTCTAGAATTCGGGGATAGGAAAAAGTTTCTTCTTAGTGTTTTTCTATTATTAAATATCTAGTATTGCCTCATGCCTTGAGTTTTAACTAGGCATTAGGGAAACTGAGGTTGAGCTGTGTAGTTACTTTCCATGTATCTGATTTCTTTTTATTTGTTTGATATAATTAACCTCTTTCCTCAATTCACTATACCTTATTATTATAATAATGCTTAGCTATTGCTTGTAGTGATTTTCAATTTTATTGAACATGTGTTTTCATGATTAAATATATCACGTCATATTGGGGAAAGGCAATATACACATATAAAACAATTTATGTAGATATATGCATACATGTGCACGTATAGTGTACTTAAAATATATTATCATAAATGGTCATAGGGAATCACATCTTTGGAAGTGAAAAAAAGTAACAGTAATTTAATGGTATGGCTTCAAACATATATCTATCATAAATGGAAAATCTTTGTCTTCAAATGAAAGTATAGCATAAAACTTAATGAGTGTAATTCAAAAGCTAAACAAATAAAAACAAAGTTCTTCTGGCAGAAAAATAAGAGAAGAGCTTTCTACTTCTTCCCTGACATTCTAGCCTCACTTTCACAGCAGCAGAGAGCTCAGAAGTCACCCAGTGGCCTCATAGCTTTCGATGGTCCATCTGAATACATCTAGTCAACCTCACTCGTCTGTTTTGGCAAATATGGGAAAAAATTATGTGCAGCACAATTTAAATTGTGGGTAAGCACCCAGTAGTGACCACGTCACCATCAGAACCCAGATATTCTGAGTTCCAGGTGTTTCTTTTGGTTCAAACAGAAAAAGGCAGCCCTACAGTATCTTATAATTAAAATGATGAGCCAAGTACACATGGAGTCCCAGCACATGGGAGAGTACAGTAGGAAGACAGCCGCAAGTTCTAGGCCAGCCTGAACTACATAGCAAGGCCCAGTCTCAAGAAAGCAAAAAGAACAAATGGAAAATTAAAATGATTGCCTTCTAAAACTTTTGAGCAGTTTGGAATTTTATTTTAAATTAAAGAGGTTCTAAAATTTCCTCTTAGAACGAGGCAGCAAACATTAATTTGTCTCAAGTCCAGCACTGATTTTGCTCTTCCTAGATCTGTGTATAGCAAGGGGTTCCCACTCTTCTTTTGAAGTCTGTTTTCAACTTGCTCTGCCTCTTGCCTCTTCTCTAGGAATCTGCAAGGGATTAAAATTTCCTAATCCCCCCCCCCCACCAAAGACTCACTGATTTTCTTTTGCGTTCAATAAACTAAAGATAAAGATTCTGTGGAATCTTAGTGCCAAGTTGCTTATCTTCTTTGGACGTTTTAAACGTTCACCTGAGTTAACCTTTTAACACTATTCATATGAAGTTCCCATTGTCCATTCAGTAGAACCTGACGATACTTGTATACCTACTATCAATAAACTAAGGACTAAAAAGCCTAGGAGGGTGTTTTATATCACAAATGCCTCTGGAAAAAATTAAGAAATAAAATGTACTTTCATGGTGCACAAAGACTTCTAATAAACTTTGGATAGGACCATTAAGGTTTGAAGATGCTGTATTTGAGTTTCACATTTCAAAATCATGATTCTACTCAATTTTAGCTGGAACACAAAAATTTTAATCAAATGTTTTGTCATTGAAACAGTAGAATTCACATCATGGCTTTTAGGACAAACATTTCCAAAATGATGGCTGATTGTTATCATTTTGTTTTCATTCTTATTCCTCATTCTGTCCTCTAGAAACTTAGCTATGCCATTATGGAATCATTTTGTCTCAAAAATCACAAGAAGAAAACACCACCCACTAGTGGAAAAAACCTTACACAGCCAAGGATAAGGGACAGATTGGCTCCAGCTACCATACTGATAAATCCAGGTGAGGGGAAAATCTTGATGTTTCTGTATTATCAATACATCTAAAGAGGCCCACAGCCTCGAGAGGGCCCTAAGGGGATCTGATAACTGAGATATGGAAGAGAGTGGCGGGAAGAGAAGTAAAACATTGCCTAAGAGATATGGATCAAAGAAATGTCTGATCACGGGTTAGAAAAATCTGGCACTAATCAAACAAGTGTCTGAGTAAAGTCCCAGGGGCTTTTCCGAACAGGAATTAGGCATCAGGTCCAAAGGCAGCATAGGAGATCTTAGAAGGATAAGGAGTCCAGCATGTCAAGTTAGTTCAGGAAGTAAACAATGAAGACAGCAGCACTGCCAAGGGAGGGAGTGTGATGGCCGTTGATCTAATAGTGAGTGAGAGGGGATGAAAGGGGACCAGCTGCCCAGAGCGCAAGCATTCAGGCTAATCCAGGCAAGTAAATATTTTGCCCAGGTTCCACCCTTCAACTATTCAGTTGTGTCTTGATAAACTCCTAAAGTTGGCCCCTGGGACTAGACTCCAACCTGGAGTTACCTCTCCAGATCTCAACCTCCCCTGTAATCTCTCCAGACTCCTAAGCATGCAAGCTATTTATGAGGATTATCAAGTTATAAACCAAAGTGCGTAGGTATTATCTGAAATTCCCATATGTCTCCAACAGACTTGATAGAAGACAAATCCTTCAAAGCAGAGTCACAATAAGACTAAAAATGATAGTATTGTGAATTGGCAAAACAGTACTCAAAAGAGGGTTCTACTGAAGACATTTAACAAATCCATCTATTCATAGAATATGATCCTGAGACTGTGCAGACAGAATGTTGTCTAAACAGACATTAGAAGATACTTTTTAAAATGCAAATTTCTTTATGAATACTAGATGCACTGCTAGTACTATGTTATGATGGCAATACAAAGGAAGGATGGTAATAATAGTAATTTGAATTTATGGAGGCCCATCATCTTAGTCACTTGTGTTTTTAAATACCACTTTATTAATCCTCAAAAGTATCTCAGGAGGAAAGTAGACAATGCTGTTCAATTCATTTGCAGATAAGACATTGACACAGAAATATAAAGCTTCTATAAGGCTTGTATAAGAAAGTTGTGAGTAGAAGCAAAAATAATTATCTAGTAATGTGGAAATGTGGTCCAGAGATAAATAGCTGGCATTCATTCTCTGGCCCAGTCTCATGGACAAAGTAGGCATCATACTAATCAAAGCATCCTGATATTACATCAAGAAATGATATTGTTACAGGCAGCTGAGTTAGTTAGAAATATTATAGGCAGTCAGATAGGGACAGGCCCTCGAGAAAGCCGACACAGAGGACCAGTCTTGTGACTTCAAAGGAGACAGACACCTCCCACTGTAAGCCAGATATCAAGACAAGGCAAAACAAATACAACCATACCCTAAGTAGAAACATCAGGGATTGACATTCTAAATAGGTATGGATCACCTTGACCATTCCAATCCCCTACAGGAAGAGTCACTGATCCTTAAGAATGCTCACTTGCTACGTGACTCGCTTCCCTATTTGTCCCTGATTTGGTCACTTTTACCTGAACAATTAATCTTATTGGTTGCCCCAATATAGTTCTGTCCCACCTCATTCCTGTTTGCCTTGTGAGTTCCCAGGTTTTCCCCATCTTGGACCCATCTCACCTCATGGTTTTACTCTATAAAAGTCCTTTAAAAAGCCAGAGTCTTTGGCAACCCACTTGGGACCCCTTCTGTCTCTCTCTCTCAGACAGAACCTTTCTTTCTCTCAATAAATATATTCTGCTCATAACCTCTGTTGTTCCTAAAATTCATTCTTCAATTTTAGAGAGCCCAAACTCATGCAGAACATCTACTAGGTTGGGAGTTTCATTCCCCTATATCAATATTAAGAGTGGGGATTGTCACAGGCAGCAACACAGCCCAGGAAATAACTGTGAAAGGTCAGTCTGTGGGTTCAGCAGAATGGGTGCTTTGGCCACCTTTTGGTTGGAAATCAGCCCTCTGCTCCAGTGGCACTCTCCCCACTCCATACCCCAAGAAAACACCAAGGACATCCCTGCATAATCGCCAGGGAGCAATCGCATCAGAGACATACTCTGAAATAAGGATTGGAATGACAGAATGAATAAAATTGCTTGAATGAAACAGGAAGCACATAGAGACAACAAGGCACTTATTAACCCAAGAATCCAACACCATAACCAATGAAGAAGTATTCATAGAGTTGAACTGAGGAGAACATAAACTGTCATTCAAAAATAACACTGTAACCAAGGCATGGATGGTGCATGCCTGCAGTTGCAGTACTCTGGGAGGCTGAGGCAGGAGGATCGCAAGGCCAAGCCTAGCCTGACCAACTGAGAAACTTAGCAAAACCATGTCTCAAAACAAAATAAAGAAGGGATGGAAGTGCAACTCAATGTGAAGGCCCTAGATTCAATCCCCAGGACTTATAAATAAGTAACTAATTACAGGATTCATTGTCAATCATTACTCCTCTCTATGCTAAAAAAAAAAAAGCAAAAAACCTTACATTTCACTTTTAGAAACTAAATATTTTAAAAATAAAAATAAATGTTCTACAAATACATCAAGAAAGTAGTGAGTTGTGTATACTTTCATAAAGGAAACTGAGTTTGCAAATCGAGTTTCAAAGATCAAGTCAGTTAGCCTATAAAATTATTAATGAAATAGATAACAGAAAAACAAGTGGCTGTACCACACACGTACACACACAGAGGGAAATACACACATACTCTACTCATTTAAAAGAATACAAGAAGTGGACAGTTACAGATAAAATACTCTCTTTAGTTAAGAAAAACCATTAGGTCTTATTTCAAAATAACAATAAATACTGAAGAACATATATGATGACATTGAAGGAAACAAGAGTTACTGCGAGACCTTTGGTATTAGTCTTCTCAAAAGATTTACAGCTCGGAACCACAAATCCTGGAAGAGAAAGGAAATTGCACTCAAATCGCAATGAGCAAGAGTGCATAGGTTATTCACTGGGAATTTCTAGGTTAGGAAACTGCCAAACTCAAACCAAGAAGGAGAAATCAAGTGATGCAATCACATGAGAGGGGACCTGAAGCAATATCCTCAACTAGAAGTACCTCATTTTCTTTTTGCTTGAGCCAGGAAAAATATTTTCACTGGCCCAGTCAGGCTCATAAAACATTCTTTGCCACCACAGCCTAGAAACATGGGTTGTCCAACACTGGAAGTTCATAAGGGCCAAGACTTTTCAGGCTCATCCTCTGCTCCCAGGCAGAATGGGCTATTCACTGGCATGTAACCATCGTATTCTATCCAGCATCCATTATGACGGGTCAAGTGTCCATGCCTTAGCTTTGCTGAGTATTTTTAATAATGAAAGAATCAACCTAGCCCTACCCAGGTAGTTATTCATTTCTCTCTTTAAAATTCTTTGAAGATGACTGGGTACTGTTTAGTAGGATGGGTTTCATTCTTTAAAAGAAAAACTAAAGAAGATTATATCATCTGAGTTGGTGAATCAAATATAAGGAAGTCCCTAAAACATGCTGTTTAGACCCCAAAGAAGGCAGACAGAGGCAGGTTTATAGAGGAGAGGGAGGAAAGAAGCTGCTGGGATCAGGCAATACAAGGGACCGGGAAAGGCCCTTCAGCCTGTGCTCCCTGCGTTACCATGCAGTGTTTATAAAATGGGTTCTGGAGGTTGAGGCACCTGGGTTCAAAGGTCAGCTCCACACCAGCATTTGTAGGGAAGATGAGGATAAAGAGTGTTTCCATTGAAAGGAATATGACACAAGAGTGGAATAGAGAAACAAGAGTGACTGATCATGGCTCATCCAGGAAGCATCACGAAGCTCACTAAGGCTAGGGCATAGCAGGAGGCAAGGCTAAGACAAGAGAATGAGAAGTGGCAAGGGGAAAAGATATGGGGATGGAAGGGCCACTCTTGACATACTTATAACTTTAGCCTACAAGAAAGATGATGTAGAGGAGTTTAAGAGAATGGCATGGTCCAATTTATGATTTACATTTTAGGAAGGTGGAAAGTAAAAGGCAGAACATGACTAGAGACAAGGAGAAGTGGCAATTACCTGGAAGTAGGAAAGTAGTCTGAGATTGCAGAGAAATAGAGCCCACCCCCTTCCCTCATCTGCCCCTCCCAAGTTCCCAAGGGATTATATAAATCACTCTCTTGAGATTTTGTACTCAGAACTACCTTAGATTCCATTTCTGAGCCTCACCTTTCAAGAATGCAGATCATGTAGCTAACCCCTTTCATCAGACCACAGTTGGACTCGCTCAGGCCTCTTATAAAGAAAGTGAGCTTCATACTTTACTCTTGGATAATTCTTTTTTCTTTTCCAACCAACTCCTGTATTTCCTTTTCCCAATAAAACTGTTATCTCCACACACCACTAAATGTTTAGTGTGAAACACTATTTTTATGACGCATTTCATTTATCTTTATTTGCAAAGGACAACAAACAGCAAGTCTGGTCTGTAAACCATCTATCCATATCAAAGTCAGCCAGTAATTTCTTGCAGAACCATACCAAAGTGAGAATAACACAGATAAGTGACATTATCTAGTACTTAGCTGTTGCTATCTAAAACTCTTCCTTTTCATTGAAACAGTCTTTTGGTAGAACTACCTCTGTAAACACATTTTATGGGTTGTAAAATGGGAAGTACCAGAAACAGCACACAAGATTGTGTTTCTGACCAACTGTAATGACATAGAGATGAGCCATCTCCTCTCCTTCCCTTCAAAATACAGTATTTAGAGTGCAAAAAATTCCCCCTTGCATTTTGAAGTGGATTTCTCATTTACCTTGAGTGTCAACCAATGTGGTTTAGAGAAAGGAACATGGGACATGAAATTAAACCATCTGATCAAGTCTCTAAGCCTTTTTGATCTTGTATGAGGTAGGAATAATTTTACATTTCCATTGCCTAAAAAAATCTGATTTTGGAAATGTTCCATATACCAGATAATCAATTACTACAGTTAGTCACTTGAAATAAGAGTAATTTATTAGTTAATTTTAATTAATTAAAATGTAAAATATATATGTAGCTAGTGATTATCTTACTGAAAATTACAGCTTCAAAATTCTGTTTCAGCAATTCCTACTCTAACTTTGCTCTAGAAATCCATAGATTCGCATACAGTGTTTATTTAGGAATGAGTATTTCCCTCTTACTAGGGCAGAGATAGATATATAACCATCTTAAACATAATTGATGATATGAAATAGAATACATATTATTTTTGTCCACCACTTTTAAAAAATTATTCAGTGAGGAATTTTTTTCATGGCCCAGATGAAAATTCTCCAGTTGTCCCCATGTACCTTTTGGATAGAGAGATATATCTCTAATCTTGTGGTTACTTTAAATTGTGCAATGTAGTTTCTATGAGTACACCAAACTCCTCGTGTAAGCTAATCCTCCTCCTCCACACGGTGTAAGTCTACAGTCTCTGAAAAGTGGGTAGAGCAACCATTTCTTTTTCCACATCACCTCTCCCTCACCCAGATTGCCAGCTACTGTTCCTGATGGTTCCAAAATTTGAGAATAAAGAAGGAAGAGGAAGAATAAAATGGAACATTTTTACTCTACTTGCATGATGGAGAGGAGGCTTCGACCATCCTTTCTGGACCTGGCTACTATTTATTGCTTCTGCAGTTGCTGCTAATGTGAATGTGTGTGTGTGTGTGTGTGTGTGTGTGTGTGTGTGTAGAAGCCCGTTCATGCACTTTGGGATATTCTCAGAAGTTTTTGACTGCAACACCCATGAAGCAAGTGACTCATTCCTAAGTCAGTTGTACCTCAGTGAGATCTGGTTTCTGTGCAGGAAGGCACCAAACTTTCATCAATATGCCAGGAAGCCACTTCCTCTAGGTTTGACCTAAGAGAGTAAATCTCGTCTCTACTTTTCTGTACAGGAAAAGCCTTCCAAAAATCTTTTTCAAAACTATTTTAGTGTCTATTCCTCCTTTGTATTTTGTTGCAACTGGGAGTCACTGAGGAGCTATACAGATTGTGAAAATATTCTCAGTTGGGATCTTTTGCCAGATACTTGGTTTGAGTATCTGAAATCAACTGTCCTCGACTGTTAGAATTTCCAATTTTCCATCCTGTAACTATGCAAGCATGATCATAGAAACTCTGGTAATAATTGCTAAATACTAGAAAATTACATAATTATTTTTGCAAGAGATGACAGAAAAATAAACTTAAATACAGGCATAACTCAAAAACTGAAAATTTGTAAGCTATATAAAAATAAGGAGGAATTAAAATTTCCACCAAAAAATGAAATTTTTATTATGTACATCAAATAACAAATAATATTTTATAACTTTTCAATTTTATTAAGGCTATCCAAAAAGAAGATAACACAGTTAGTAGAGACTGCATGTTTTGGTGACGATGTCCTATTTTTCAATTAGTAAAAGGAAAGTTTCTTCCCAACGCCCTTGTCTGAAGAGCTCAATTTCATGCTATGGTTATCAAAGAGCACTTTTCATTGAATAAATTTTTTTTGATGTATGAATCAGTACCTTCTTTAACACTGACTCATTTTATATTCTTTAGAATGGCAAAAATGTGAAAGGAAACATACTATATTTTACTTGTCAGTATTTTCATGATGTCACATCAGTTTATTTTATTTTATTTATTTATTTATTTATTTAGAGACAGGGTTTCACTATGTAGTTAAGCTGATTTTGAACCAAAATAGGTTAGTTTTGAGTAATGCAGCATGATCATATAATATCTCCTGTGACTTCAGCCAGCAGGAAAAGAAATTAAAGCAATTATAGAATTAGAGTTAAGTAATTCCACACCAAAAAAGTAGAAATTGGAAAAAGTAAACTTGGTGGAAAAATAAAACAATATTATCGTAAATATTCTAAAAATGCATTTTCTAAGACAAAATAAGGATTTGAAGAGGCACAGTTCCTAAAGGGATTTCTTAGTTCTCTTTCTGTTTGAAAAGTAGTAGTGTCTAATTCTGACATAACCTTAGCTCCCTATTCTATCCCCACCTTTGCTTTCCTAAATTATTACTAAAGTGATTTTCCTGCTATTTCTTTGATTGATCTTACTCTGTTTTCTTTGTTGGCTCCTCCTATTTTACCTGCATATTTAAACATTCTCCCAGGTTTTCTTGTTTCTTCTTACTTTTAGTGATCTCCTTGAGTTGGCCCAGAGTTACTCATGAATCTAAAGCCCAGTTTCTATAGGAAAAGCTCAGGGATCTTTGTGTTCGATCTACAGCCCTCCCTGAGCAACAGAACTGCAACATTCACCTGCAAAACACCCCATGTGAATGCTGTCCACTGCAGCGTTCATCTTTGTATATACCTTACACAAATCTTCCCCCTCCCATATCTCTACCAACAGAACTCTGCTTTTATTCATGGTTTCACAATCTTCAGATTCATTTCAGCTTAGTGTCTGGAAGCCCTCCTAAATTCCATCCTCTTCCACTGCCACGGCATGCACCTGTGACCATGGCACCTGTCCTGTTTGATTATTTTATCTCCTTTCTAGAATTTCATTGTCTTTTCCATTGCAATGTCTCTTACTTTCTTGTCTCTTCCTTCCTTAACACATCACCCAATGCCATGCAAGTCATCTTCCTCAAACACAGGTATAAACATGGCTTTCTGGTGCTTGTCTCTACTCCTCAACAGAAGCTGCTCTGGACAAGGTTCCTAGTAAAATTCAAAGGGCACCCACCTTTCCTTCTTATTGGGGTTCTCGGTGGCATCAGACACTGTCAACTTTTCCCTTCTTGAAAATTTCTCCTCTTTTGTCTTGACTCCCTCTAGATTCATTGGATTTTCCCCTATTTTTCTGGCCTTTCCTTTTCAGTGTCCACTATGCCTGCTTCTTTCTTTGATTATATCACAGGGTACCACCCTGAGCCTATACTCTTCGCATGCTGTGATTTTTAATACTCCTGAAAAAGCATCCACATTCATGATGGTTACAACACCTAGACATTTCTGACTCCCTGTCTATCTGTAACCCATTTGCATTCCTGACTCAAAGACCTGCCCAACTGCTTAAGCAACTTCTTTGTGCGGATGACCACAGGCATGTCAGAGTCCACCAGCTTCATGTTGCCCATCTTGCTCCCTAGCCTGACTCTCCTGTTTTCCTTATCTAAAGGAGCAAAGATATCATCATTCACCCAGTGAGATACATATTTATGTGAGAAAGTGGGGTCATCCACAATCAGTATTATCCCCTTCCTAACCCATTCCATCGTCCCCAGTCCACTAGTTTCTACAAAACTACTATCACTAAACTCCCTTGCACATTCCATTCCTAACTAGTATGGGCTCTCTTTTTACCACCTAGATTTCTGCAGTAAATGGTACCTGGTCCACTGTCACGAATCTTTTGTTTTGGGATGATCTTTCTGAAATGCAACTTTTATCGATTCAATCCGTATTAAGAACTCTTCAAAACTTTCCTTCTGTTATAGAATACGATGGAGAATTTTTGTGAGTATCATGACCTATAGTCTAGGAATTTTTCTTTAAAGGTAATCAGTTATGTCCTACAAAGTTTGAACAACATCAAGTATCATGGTGCTAGCCATAATACCAAGTAATGGTGAAAAATTTTCATCAATAGAGAATTGGCCAAAATTTAATTTGACATACAAATAAATAATCTAAAATTTTTCTATAGAACAATATATAAGTGATGTAAAATATGCAATGGATGGTTGAATTGTTCATATAATATTTCTAGTCTATTATTCATTCTGAATATTCATTCTGAATATTCATGTTTGACATAAAAAGGCTAATAAAATATATGACACAAAACTTAAAGGTGTGCGTCCTTGGTAAGTATGATCATGGTTCTTAAATTTTCTGCAGTGAACATGGAACTCCTTTAGCACCAGGAAAAGGGAAGTATTAATTTATTAATGACTGAATTCAATGTCATCTCCCACGTGATTGCCCCCGTCCTCACTATACTTCCTCAGCCTGCATTATGCGCCTCTGTCTATCCTGTGCAGAGTCTGCCTCAGTCCTTGCCTTGTATTATACATTTCAGGCAGAATAAATGTTTACTAAATAAATAAATGGTTGACACCACTCACCTCATGATGATCCACTCCCATTTCTCATTTCCTTCAGAGAATAAAATGCCCACTCCTTTGGCCTATGCCTGAAAATCCTTCACAATTACTTCCTTCATATCCTGGCTCTTAGCTCCATGCATATCCATCTATAGGGAGGCTGGTGTCTTTCTTACTGCTGTAGTGCAAAATAGCACAGCTCCTATAAACAGATGTTCAGAAATTAATTGATCAATTAGTGATTGGGTAAATCAATTAACTTTTTCAAATCTACCTTATACTTTACACTTCTGCATATTGTCTACAACCGTTCCCTCCAACTTTTGATCCCTTCCTCTCTCAAGTTTCGAAGTTTTAGTAAAGTTCGGTCACTATGAAAACCATCTTCCTAGGCAAAATTAAATTCTCTACACTACAAATACAGCAATTATTTGACTCCTCCTATTATTTGAGTGTGCCCTTTTGATGTTATTTAAATATTAATCAGATTCTAAAAGCTTTTCTGTTTTTAAGAACTGCAATATTGAGTGTCTATTTTTCCAGTTTCTTCCTATCTAGTCTTTCTTACTTATCCTAGTTAGAAAACATTCACTAACCACAAAAGCTACAGTCTCATCTGGGCATGCAGATATGTTGGGAGTCTTTGAAGCTGGAAACTGACCACACGTTCCAGGCCAGGGCATGACCATCCCAAGAACAAAGAGTGCCCAGGGCCAACCACGTGAAAAAGCTGCTTCAACCCAGAGAACACTTAGCCCCAAGACAATCTGAACAGTGGGTTGTTAGGTCAACATGGTGTCATGTGACATTAAGTTGCAAAAAGGTATAAAATAAATGCCCCTACATTGAAGGGGCAGTCCCTTTCCTCCCATCAGGAGAAAGAGGTCTCTACCTGAACCCAGCTTTCATGTCTTCTTTATTTTTCTCATCCTCCCATCATCCTCCCCCCTGGAAAACATCTGGAGCTGCGTGGGTTGCAGCAGCAATGTATATCTATAATTTCAGCATTTAGGAAGCTGAGGCAGGAGAATCACAAGCTCAATAGGCCATCCTGTGTTACATAATGAATTTGAAGCCAGCCATGCTGGGTTACCTAGTAAAACTTTGTCTCAAAAAACAAAAAGCAAACAAACCAAGAAAAAATACAAAATTCATACTGTTGATAAAAAAATTTTTGTGACCCAAATTTCTTCATCTCTGAGAGGTGTGATATCATTATCTTTCCTTCAAAGTTCAATAAATTAGATAATGTTTTTAAAGTGCTTAGGGCTATGTGGCACATAGAAAGTCCTCAGTGTTACTGGTTATTATGAATATTATTATCATTATCATTACTTTTACTATTGTAATTAATAGAAAAGAGCATGCTTATTAAATGGAAAAGCTAGTTAATCTATAGCATTTTAGAGAAGCTTATTTAAAATAAATATTTTCACTATATTTTAGAGTTTAGAATATTCTAAACAATATCTGGGTCACAAGCTTTCCATGATATTTGGAAAAATTATTTGATTGCAGCATCTGAGATGAACAGATTTGTGGATAATAAGCAGAAAGAGGAACTCTCCTTTTAGCTAGGCATATAATATGGTATAAATATTTTTAAAGCAACTTCTCAATATCTCATAAAGTTGAGTTAAATTTGCCTGTGGTTTAGCAAGTCTGTTCCTAGAAATATTTGCTAAAGTAATTCTTACATTGGTACACAAAAAGAAATATAATATTTTTAGTACTACTTATCACAAAAGGTCACACACCTTTGAAAGCCAACAGCTTGTTCCAAAAGAACTATCATAAATTGATCTCAACATTGTAATACTGAGAAATAAGAACAGGTTGCAGATTTCTAATATATACTTTAAACATTCAAAGCAATATTACATACTGTTTATTGATACTTTCACAAGACAGTAGAAAGAAAAAACATTTTTTAAAACAAAAGAATGAAAATATACCCCACAGTGCTATCTACATACAGGATAGTATGATCAGAAAGAAAAATATGATTGAGAAGAATCCTTTTTTTTTTTTAAACTTTAGTGTTTTATCTCTTAAACTGGGTCTTGGACGCACATG
>RJWT010014008.1:0-12082 GCA_004365215.1 Cuniculus paca
TGGTTACCTTTGAGTAGTACCACTCACTGAGTCAAACACCTTGGCAGGTACACTGGGAGATCTCTCCTTTATCACTGATCTGATGTAACTTATGAATTCTATCATCATTTTGACCTAAGGTGATTTTATCTACATGCATTTCATATGCATCCTGTCACTTGGATGGCCTGAGTGTTCTGTTAGGGATCATAACATACACTGGATTAGAAATAAAAAGGTGATAGAGGAGATTTTGTCAGTACTAGAGTTAAGGCATACCATGATCCAGATTAATATAGTTATTCTATGTTTTGAAATCAGAAAGTAGGCAAGATTATCTACATACATGTATATTTAGTGGAAATAATGTGCATATGTAGTGGGGAAATTTCATTAATTTAGGAAAAATTTAGTGCTTGATACCTTTTCCAAGTGTTGATCAACCAAAAGGACATGCTCCAAGAATTATGTATTATCCAGTTTACACAATGGGATTCATAGTTATATAGTATGTCATTAATGAAATGGAGATGCCTAATAGTTCTGGGAAATTGAAATACTTATTATCTCTAGCAAGAGCAAATTTAAATAGTATCAAATCTGAGTTGAAAATTCAGTGCAGCATTATTTTAAAGTCTTTACACACTGAACTAGCTATTCTGAAATTTTAATGGAAACGCTAGTATGGGGGAAAATATCCCAATTTTATCTTTAAGTATATACTTCCCATCTGCTCCTTAAACATAGACATTCTATAAATTTTCATGCATATATGATTCAGAACATGATTCTCGAACATTAATCAACAAAGAGATTGATCGCAATGAAATCATGAAAGCAAAAACATTATGGGATTAACTGATTCGAGCCATCTTCCTTGGATTGCGCCTGCTCGGGGTGTGAGTGGGGAGCCTGGATTAGGTAGAAAACCAGACAGCCTGAGTGCTGTGTGGTCTCAGGGTTTTTGTTTATCTGGCTTCATCTTCCTCATCTGAAGAATGAGGAGCAGGAAAGCCCTTCCCAAGTTCCAGCTCCTGCTCTACCATCCTGTGACAGTGACTGCCGACGTGAGAACAGAAAGCAGTTCCACGAAGCGCTTTCTAGGCAGTATCTCACCTAAGTATCCCTCACAGCAATCTTGAACGCAGATTTTTTTTTTCAATTCCTATTTTACAGAAGAAGAAAATGAGGCAGAGTGAGATGAATGACATGTCTACCTCACACAGCTGGGAAGTGGAAAAGCAAGGATTCACAGCCAGGCAGGCAATCTGCACCAGATTCTTGAGCTCAGACTGCCTCACAGAGTTCCTTTCGGTGGGAACCGATGACAAAGCCAAGAATCACAAGCTCACAACACTGACTTTTGCAAATTGCAGGTGGCTAGATATCTGTATCTGATTAGCAAATCTTTCTCTTCATGGGTAGCCCAGCACAGACTTTCAGAATCAAAGGGTTTTATAGCAAATGGCAACAAAATGGGCCTTTGTACCAAATATACAGGTTTGAAGTATAAGAAGCAGGAGTCCTGTTTGTTTAGATCAAGGTGAAAGAACCCATTCAAACAAGGTGTGGATCTCAGCAGAGCAATAAAAACTTGAAGGCCTGTAAAATCTGTTCTCCCCAAGGGAGGTGACATGGAACAACACAACAAAACCAGCGAAACCAGCACAAGGTCAGAAAATCCAAAGATCTTAGTAGACACACAGCAAGCACTGCTGTCTCCAAAGCCACAAGGCAAAGAGCTTCTCAAACTTTACCATCCACGATTCACCGGAGGGTTCAGTTAGAAGTGCAGGTTCAATGCGATTTTTACCTCTGGACAGAACTCCAGTTATCTTTCTGTAATATGTATGAAAGGGACTGAGCCTTTACCTCCCTCACTGCAGAGACCTGGGTTTAGGGGAAAGGGAGGTATTTCATTTTCCCATTAATTTTACAAACAGCAGCTCAGTGTAGGGTCTAACGAGAAAAACATCATTAGAAATACCAAAATGTGGAGCTAGTAGGAAATGCCCAAGTAAGATTATTTGGGGAACCAGATTAATAACATGACCATGGACCCAGATTTACTTTGTGGAAGAATTGAATTTTGCTGACTGCTAGACTTTGTGGAAGAATTGAATTTTGCTGACTGCTAGACCATAAGACTCGTTTACTGTTACTTGCAAAGCGTGTGCCTTATTTCAACAACAGTGCCCTCCCTTCCCGCCTCAGTGCATGATAGTCTCAGGCGAGGAGCTGGTAGAAAAGGAGACTTCCCTCTTCCCTTCAGACCTATTGAATCAGAACCTACATCTTAACAAGGGCTCAGGGGTCCTGGTGTAAGTTTGAGAAGTCCAGACCAGGTTTTCCTGCCATGTATCACAGCAGGTGTTCAGGTCTGCATGGCTGACATACTAAAAGGATGCCAGATTTTCACTAAGACTGTGCCAGCAAAGCAATGGAAACTTTAAAAATTTTTGAACGATTTACATTTTAAGAATAGACATTAAAATTATATTAAACATAAAAAAATTATATTAAACACACGCGCACATGGGGGAGGCTGCTCCTAGGCTACCTTAGTGACCTCCGGATTTTCTGCCACCATGTACGTGAAGCTGATGTTCACCAGATCTGTACCGCTGCACACGCAGACTATCCGCCCTTCCAGGTCATTTTCAGATTTTCCAAGAACTTCAAGAGCAGCTAGGATTTTGGGATCCTATAAAGAAGTATACAAACAGGATTGAAAATGTTAGTTCACAAAACATGGAGGGGAGCATAGTAAGAGAAACCTACTTTTGATGTACAGTAAATATTGTGATAATGAAAGGGCAAGAGAAAGCTCAAAAGGAAAGAACAGCTGGGGTAGGGGAAAGGAGAAAAGGAAGAAGGGAAAAGATTATATGTATATAGGTATACATATATATGTATGCATGTGTGTATATATATACAAGACAGATAACTATACTACTGATCTGTGTTAGTTCATCAAAAAGAACAGTTTGTGCTTTCATTGACTGTTCGATCATTTTTTCCATGCTTAAATCTTACAACCCGAACAACTACTTCTGAGGTAATAATATGTAATATATTAACTAGTGTTAATTTCCTACTATCTTCTTTTTAAATTGTTTTGTTTCTACACTTTTTTCCTGTTTTGCTTTTTAAAATTGAAAGAAAAAATAGACATAACGGCACAGGTTTTTTTTTTCTCCCTCTTCTAAAATACTCGGTGATCCAGCGTTATTCTAAAGTGAAACAGTGTCTCACAAAACAAAGCAAAGCAAAACAACCCCAGGGATGTAGCTCAGTATGAAAGCCTTGGTTTCAATCCTCAGTATTCTGAAACATTAAATAAGCCCATAAATAAATGAAAGGCAGTATAAAATTTCTACTTTAGAAAACTGGGTGTGAGGGTTGGGGATTTAGCTCAGTGGCACAGCATGTTCCTGGTAGGCATGAGGCCCTGAGTTGAATTCCTGGAAGGAAAGAAGGAAGGAAGGAAGGAAGGAAGGAAGGAAGGAAGGAAGGAAGGAAGGAAAAAGAAAGAAAGAAAGAAAGAAAGAAAGAAAGAAAGAAAGAAAGAAAAGAGAGAGAGAGAGAGAGAAAGAGAAAGAGAAAGAGAAAGAGAAAGAGAAAGAGGAAGAGGAAGAGGAAGAGGAAGAGGAAGAAAGGAAAGAGAAAGAGAAAGAGAAAGAGAAAGAGAAAGAGAAAGAGAAAGAGAAAGAGAAAGAGAAAGAGAAAGAGAAAGAGAAAGGACTGGGTGTGAGGCTGTTTACTACTGCAGGCCCTGGAGTTGGGAGTTGGGATAGGAAGGACTATGCTTCGAAAGTGCTTGTGACCAGAAAGAGCAGGAGCCTCTCACCAGAGGACAGGCACAGAGGTTCACCACTAACAGACAAGACATGGCCACAGCCAGCTACCTCAGGTTATTCTCAGAAAATGAGACTAATCATTCAAGTAGCTTGCATACAAAGAGCGACTATTTCCATCTGCACAAGTGTAGGGCACCCTCATGGAATAAAAACTGGGAAAGTTTACCTGAATGGATAAGGAAAATCATTCCTTTGTTCTCCAAAAGAACTCAAGAGGAAACGCCAACATACAGTTACACAGAAAATTTAACTGACATAAAAGAAGACAATTTAAAAAGACAAACAAACAAAAAATAAAAACAAAGTGAGGAATGTAATTTTGTTTTGAATGGCTAAAAACCTGCAGGGATGTTACAGAAAAGGAAATAAATTCTAGGTTAGAATGTTCTCTGAAGAAACATCTTTGAAATTCCTAGCACCACTATGCAAATAGCTCCTTGTTCAAACAAATCAATCAGTGTGTAGAAGGCTGATTTACATGCTGTGTTTGTTTGGGTTTTTCCCCTCCAGGTGAGTCAGTGTCTTCCTGCACAGGTGCACAAACACTGAAGTACGTGGGCCACAAAAATGACCCCATCGACCACAGATGAAAAGTGAACTGCCCTTTGATAAAAAGAGAGGAGCTTACTAAATTAATCTCCAAGTGAAGGGAGCTGTTTCTTTGGTTTCATGCAAGACATTTTGCAATCCTAATTTCTAATATCACTAACGATGAAGCAGTCCAAATCACCCAACGGCTGTGAGGAAGATTTCTAAACTGTGTCTATTCTGAATGTCCAGCAGAAACAAGTCAAACAATATCCTGGGCAGCATTTCCCATCAGTGTAAACGTGTGTTTAGAAGGACATCAAACACCCATCACAGATACCTTTGGGATGGCTCCCAGCCGAATACTGTTGATGAGGGAACATTCTAACACTTGTCCTTCCTGAGAGAGAGAACATACACAGAAGTGAGTTTAAATTCTGTCAGACCTATGACACAAAGCGCTTGGCAAACATTTTTGACAATGAAGTCAACACTGATTAGCATTAGGTAACAGAGTGAAAACAAAGAGGGATGATAATTACTCCCAATGAGTAGAAATAATCAAGACCCTCCAAACTTTGTTTTTCAAATATATATAAAAATGCAACTCTGCATAATTATTTATAAAATGTTTATAGAATACTGTGACTGTTACATATATAATATTGCTAATAATGTCCATATATGCTTATATATGTGTATATACAAGCTACTAAGTGAAAATACTGCTAACTTTTATGTAACTCCTACTCGACGAAAATTCATCTCAAATGTTCATTAAAAGTATATACTGTGCCATGGATTCAGTCCCAGAGTATACCAAAGTAAACATCCTTTTAATAACTCTTTTAGATTTCAAATTGAATACGTTTTTCTCAGAAATCTTCCTAACTCCCAAGATTAAATCAGATTTGCCTGTTGTAGGTTTATCTAACAATTTAAATTTCTCTTTTACAACAACTCAGTGACTTGTAGCTACCTTTTTTAACTGCCCGACTTCGTTCCTACACTAGAATCTATGAGGGTTAGAACAATGCCCTCGAACCCTTCTATCCTCAGTGCCTGGCATCTGAGAGCAGGTTTTGAAAAATCTTGAATGAATCAGTGAGGGGTCCAATGCCCTTGAGGGGCACCTCACCTATCTGTTGAGAAATGACATGGCTTAAATCGAAAGACAACTCACTGCTCTGTGTCATACCTTGCCTTCACTTTTCCAAGTCAGAAAGAAGCCAAACTCATCCACTTTGAAGAGGCAGTTGGGTTCAAACACATAGGATTCCTGTTAAAAAGAGACAAGTTGGTGCTCATGACCCACACCATTTCCAATCCAATAAAAATGCAAATATCTCTGAGCCTCTAAACAAAGAAAAATGAGAAATCACCCTTTTGTATCCAGATTCTAATAACATTTCTTATGATATTATGGAGTGTTTCATTTTCAAAATTTTTTGTATTTCTTTTTTTTTTTTTAACTGAAAATCAGATCAATGCAATACAGAATTTTCCTCTAAAACAGGTGTGCAAAGAAACAATACCAATGTTCTGGGGCTGGGGATTTAGCTCAATGGCACAAGTGCCTTCCCAGCAAGCGCGAGGTTGTGAGTTCGACCCCCTGTATCCCCCCTAAAAAAACAAAAGCAAAACAAAAAATTTTCTAAGCAATACTGATGTTCTAACAGTCATGCTGAAGAAAGTTTCCCTAAGGTCTTAAAAGAAAGACTCCTAGGAGGAAGGATATCCTGGTTCAGCCTCCCGACCTGACCCATGCAAGAAGAACTCTGTCCTGTATGTCACAAATATGAAAAATTAGGTCGAGCAGTATGTTCCCACAAGCCCTCCAGGTCATTCTGATGAAGCCTGAAATCAGTCTGTGAACTTTAATACCAGAAATTCAGTGAAAACTACACAGAATCAAAATTTTAATCACAAAGGGATACCAGCAACCTCAGGACATCAGAGCAACTGATGTATTTGCCAATGGCTTTCTCCTCACTAGCAGAAGAGCACAACTGTGCATAGGCATGCCAGGAAAATTCTATGCGAATGAGAGAGAAAGTGGGTTCAGCGCACCAGTCCTCCGTTACACTGAGACTTGGCCCCAGTGGTTCAATAAATCTGTGTGCTTTCCTCATGAACTCAAGAACCTGTCTCCTAGATAATTGCAATAATAACAATTAGGATCCTGTCTGGCAAACATGGATCAAGGCAGTGATTTAAAAACCAAAAAATAGCACTTACAAGTTTAAGACTTTAAGGATCTTCAGACTCAGTTTCAACCATCAAAATTTATCTCTCGAATTCCAAGGAAATAGCAACATTCATCAAAGTAAACCCAATGTCAAGATACCAGCCTTCTAGCAATGAATAAAACAAAGGCAAGGGCATGGTCCAACCTCTGCTTTCAGTGTGAAAATCCAGTCCCACCATTTTTTATTTACCTTCTCCAAATGAACCCTAAGTCTCAGAACCCTTGTTTGCTAAACAGAAGCATCTATACCTACCTTCTTACCTTTTGGGTTTGTTGTGGGGAATTAAATGAGGCAGGGCATATACATATGGCATCCAATTCAGTAAGTGGTAGCTATGGTCAGTAATGCACAGTTCACATGTATACCAGTGGCAGCAAATTACCACCAATATGAAATGTCAATACGGGACATTTTTTGACCCTTAGAGTGGTATTTTTGGACAGTTCAATCCATTTTAAAAATCTTTACCCAGAATTTGATTCTTTAGGTAGCCATCTCTGGCAGGCAGAGAGAACACGATTTGTAGATACACAGTCTTGACCTGATGCTGGAGAGGGACAGCACAGTTAGAACACCCCAGTGGCAAGAAAGGACACACAAATAAGAGCAAGGTCATTGGAAGGGTCTTCTACACCACACAAAACGCATTAGACATTACTGAAAAGGCCGCGGGAGTCATAGTATTACTAATAAATGAGAATTACCAACTAATTGAGACTTGAGAATTAACACATTTTAGACTATTTCCCAAGTAATTCCCTCATGGTAATGAGGAATTCTGGTGCAGCAGGTTGGAAAGTATAGCCAAAGGGGGTGGTGTTTACAGAGCAGACCTGCAGCAGGCATCCACTGCCATTGTTATTTATGAGCAGCTTTTTACCTAATTCCAAATACGGATTTGAGATAATCCATGTAATATACATGACAAATAAGAGCACTTTTCAGCTTTTTTTCTAACTGAACTTTCAATTCCTTGCGCTCAAGTACAAAGATTTCTTTTCTTCCTCTTCATCTTTCTGGGTGCCTGAGCTTATCATCTCTGCCTAGGAATTTTGATTCTTAACATCTGATTTTTGGACCATTTGATCTAATCATGTAGGCCCCAGCCCTAGGATTCTTCTTTCCTTTTATATTTATTTGACTTCTTCCTCATTTACCTCTTCTTGTCCTTCCTTGTTCTTTGTTGCTTTTTCCTTCTTTCATTATTATTACTATTATTATTAGTTATTCCGTGTGTGACTTCTTGGCAACCTCCTGTGCGTTCTCCCTGCCAACTTCTTGCCATCCCCCCTCTTCCCCCTTGTCCTTTCATCTTTTCTAGCTTCACTGCCACAACCCAATATGATAATCACTCCCTCCCAGATGCTCTCAACTCCCGTCTCATTTTCTGTCTTATTGACCAAAAAACTTGGTCCTCAGGCTGTTCATATTGTCTTGCTGACCTGGATGAACTGAATTGTGTGACTTTAGTTTAAATTCAGGACTATCCACCTCCAACAGACACTCAACCACTACTTTCCGTAGTACATATCTTTCTTAAATGATAATGCACTCTTTGAGGAGACTGCTTCACTGCTTTTTTAAAAGCTCGGTCCGTTCTGGCCAATTACAGTACTTCACAAGAGTCAGAAGAAGCCACCAGATGGACACCCCTCACCTTCATCCCTCCTAATACTAGCGTTCTCCTCCCAAAGGTCAATTCCTCATTTCTGCTCTGGACTCAGTCCTCCCTCTCCAACCCACGCAAGGACTTCAGAGCTATGTTTATCCCCACCTAATGCACATTAGGTTTTGTTTTTCCAATGCATCACATCTATCAGCACACAGTATGTTCTAGCTATCCCTGCTTTTGTTTTCACTGCTCTTGTCTCTGATCCCCTTCAAAACATCATACCTTGAAATGTCAATGTTCACCGTCTCTGTGCCTCTCTTGCAGACTGTCTGACTGACTGTATTTGGTTCCCATTTCCATTATTTCCTAAAACTTCTCTGGCTGCTTCGCCATGCTGCCAAATGGAATGCAAACACACAATGTGATCTCTGAGCACCTGGCTGTTCTTGAAATACTTTCCACTCTTGGAATCCTGGTCATGTTCTGTTCCTTTAACCCTGTTTTCTACCTTTTCCTTCTGCACCCGACTAGCACATGTCCCCCACCACGACTTGGTTCTGAAAATTGTCATTTCCACTATGTTCCCAGATCTCAGTAAGTCTCATGGTTTCAATTCCATCTATTTATTGATGACTCCCAAATTTAAAGGACCATCCCAATTCTGTGAGTTCCAGTTCAGATATTTAATGCTTTCCTGGACATTTACACTTGTTTGTCTCAAAGTTAATGTGTGCATGCATGAGTTCCTCATTTCCTACCCTTTCCTACCTTCTCCATCACAAGATTTCTTTAGTGTAATAAATGTCACTAGCTACTAACCACTCACTGAAATGGAGTCATCTTTGACTTTTTCTCATCTGCCTCTCATCTCCATTAATAATTCTACTTCCATAGCATTTTCCACATATGCTCATTTGACTCCACTTCCACCACCAGGACTTGGTCCAAACCATCATCATCTCTCTTAGGAATTGATCTTTCCACTTCTACTCTTTCTTCCCATAGCACTCTTACTGACACTTTGAACTTTCAGTCAATTCATTAAAATCATAAACAACTGGATTCCCAAAATATTTAAGCTGGAATCTCAACTAGTTAGCATGGCCTGGGTTTTTCAGATCACATTTCAGACCATCCTCAGTTTCTCATTCTTTTGCTTTTCCACTATCATCGGAACTCTTTTCCTTGAGCCCCTCAAATTTTCCAGCCACAGGGCCTTTGCACTTGCAGCTTTTCTTGCTCAAAATCTCTTCCTCTTTTCTTTAGTAGCTGGCTCCTCTTCATCCTTCAGGCTTTGCTTTAATTATTGCCACTTCAGAGAGGCTTCCTCCATCTCTGTAATATGTGTCTCATTTTATTTTGTTGCAGTGTCCTAATTATTTCCTTGCTAGGACCAGTCCCAGTGTGTAGTTACTGTATTTCTTAGCTTATTTGTTTATGGACTGGTTCCCATTCTAGAATGGAACCTTCCTGTGAGAAGAATCCTTAAAGCAGTTTTGTTTACTATGGCATTTCTAACGCATCAAAATCACTCTAAAACTAATTCTCTGACAAAAAAAAAATGAACGAATATATTTTTTTCAGATAAAATATTTTGCAGAAGGTCAATGTAAAAACAGATGAGTAAAAACTGCTGGATCACACTAGGCCAAAATATTTCAGGGATGCCCTTCAAGGGTGGTCGGGGAAAGAACAACAAATGCAAAAGTCCCAAGTTCAGTCTGCCTGCCTGGAGCGAAAAGCACATTTTTCTACTTCTTGCAAATTCACTTGAGGGATCAGTGGATGGGGGAGCTTTGAGACACCTCCTGGGAATCTTTGTTGAACCAGGAGCATCACTGCCCTTGCAAAGAAATGATTTCCAAAACATGATAAGAAATTTGAGCAAGGAGAAGAAAAATAAATAGAATAGTAAAATAAGGAAAAGATAGTTCTCAGAAATACCTGCATGAGGCCCCACACGGTACAGGATCCCAATTTGGCTTTGGACTCCCTAACAACAAAAGCAAAAGGGAGGGCAAATATTTACCAGGTGCCCATCCAATTCACAACATAAAAACATATCGGTTGTTAGGAGAAGGAATGGCTAGAATAGAAAATCTCCAGGGGTTCCGCCCCAAAAGGTCATGATTGACGCTAAAGACACAGTGTACAACAAAGCCCACGATAAGCTCATCAAGTGTAGCTGAAAAGTTTCCTGACCAAACGTGTTCAAACTACCCACGAAAAATCAGAAAGCAAATCTGTGGGTTATGTGCCAATCGGGTGCAAAGAACCAGAACCGAGACTAGTTAAGTTTCTCTCTTCCTCCTAACAAACACTAAGACCTACCTGACCCCCTGGTAAGGGAAGGCACAGGACATTGGATTCCTTTTCTTCCCAACATGTTTTAAGCTCCACAGGGACACCTCCTGCCCAGGCCATGGGGTGTGGCTCCCTGATCAGACCAAAGCAGTAGTAACCAAAGTCCCATTGTGAGGAACATTCTCTTTCAAGCTGGGCACTGCAGGGAGGATGGCAAAATAAAGCTAGGCTCCTTCTGTTGCTGAATCTGTTTCCTTCGCAGTTAATAAATGACAACAGAACTTTCTGGTCAAGAAATAAAGCACAACAGAGTTTCTCTTAGGGGGTCCAGTATTTCCATTCTTTTAGGACCCAGTTACATTCTTCACAGTAACCCCACAGAGCTCAAGGACCTCTTAGCTTATCTACCCCAACTCTTTCCTCAGGCCACAGGGAGATAAGGACTGCAAAGGTCAGAAACTGGTTTTATAAAATTACTGAACAAATGCTGGTCAGAGGGCATTCAATTCGAGAGGCAAACAATCACTTGTGCTGGAATTTTAATTGTAAGAAGTTATTTTTGGCCCTGAGATCCTACTCTGAGGGGCTTGTCTACTACAGGCTTACAGAGACAACTCCCATGTCAGCAGGTCTACATCGGATCTGTGTCTTGTGTTTAGTGTAAATTCCTCACCCCCACAGGCTCTTTCTATGTTATTTGATATCACAGTCTACCTTTGAAATATTCAAGTTACTTGCAAATCGACTTGGAGTAAAAAAAATTTTTTGCTTTGTTTTGATTTTAAAAGCTATTCTACTAAAGAAAATTTAACCCCTTTTCTTCTTGGAAGGAATGGCAGTGAACTCAGCAGGCTGAACACTCATTTAGGATCATGTTTGGTAAGAGATCTAGATGAGAAGTCGTTGATTTTATATCATTTTAGTTGTGAATTATGATTATTTCCTACCCTTTCTTTCTTTTTTATTTTTTATTTTTTATTTTAAAGGTAGTAAAACCCAACAAAACAAAACACAATAAATCCAGTCAAAACACAGCAGTGAAATTGGTACAGAATATCAAAGCAGGGTAATGGGCAAACAACAATGGCTACTATAGTGTATCTTGTTATCTTCACAGTAGTTTTCCATTCCATCAGTTATAGCAAAATCAGACCAAAACAAAACAGAATAAAACCAATCAAAATAGAATACTGAGTAAAGAAAAATATTAATAAGAATAAAACAAAACAGTGAGAACATTATTAGACTTTAAAAACAAGACAGAAAGAAAAAAAAAACTCCATATTTACCATATTGCATACCGTTATCCTTCCTATACATGCTCAGACTGTCAACCCCATGCCTATAAATTCAACCTAACAATACAATCCTTCAGGTGCTTTTTGTACCTCAATTGCTATTAGCTCAGGTTGACCTCCAAACCAGCTGGTGGCTTATGGAGTGAGAGGGTTTGGTGATTTTCAGTCTGCATGCTGGTAGGCTTACAGGCGACACTGACTTTTTTCTCTTCCTGGGTCCCACACAGTCTGCGCAGCTTATCAGAAAGGCTG
>RJWT010014009.1:0-21374 GCA_004365215.1 Cuniculus paca
CTCTTAGATGTAAGCCCTGTGGAAAAGAAGGGATTCTCTACCCTTCAGCATTGGGACATCATCCTGATCTGAATTGGCTCATGTAATCAGGACTTTGGACTATCACCATGCCTTTGGCTTATGTCCTTCCCCTACATGTGGCCCTCAGAGTGTATTGGCCCCAGCCAAAGTATATGGCCTGAAACAGGGTAGTATGCAAGGAAATTGGGTTGCTATTAGCAAAAGGAAAGAGAAAGAAAGCCAAACCCAAAGCCCCACAAAAATCTGTCATAAGAAAGATTCATTCCAGATTTTTTAAATTCAAGAGTGAAAACTAAATTTTATCAAATGTCATTTGAGTTTCTATTGAGAGTTTGCATCGTCTTTTTCTTTTGACAATTACTGTGATGAGTTCTATTGATGAATGTTTCAATATCACATTTTTCCAAGAATAAACTTTGTTGTCCATGTGTAATTGGCTTTAAAACACATTGGTAGGTTTACAGTTGCTAGTATTTTGTTCAGGATTTTTAGTTTCATGTTTGCAAGAATTATTTTTTTTTGACAAGGTGTTGATTTCAATATTGTGAAAGCTTTAGCTGGGCATAGTAGTGCACGCCTATAATCCCAGCACTTAGGAGGCTGAGGCAAGAGGATTGTTATGAATTCGCAATCAGCCTGGGCTACAAAGTGAGCTCAAGGCCAGCCTGAACGGCATAGTGAGACCCTGTCTCAAAAAGAAAAAAAAAAGTCACTATTAAGTAGGCTTTATAAAGAAGATTTGGAAGTTTTCTCCTCTCCCTTGACTACATTTTGTAAATGTTTCAAAGGTTCCAGAATTTCTAGTTTTTTGAAAGTTTTGGGGTGCTTATTTATTGATATAATTGTAGCAAGAATATGTATGCTATTTATAATCCCCATCAGTGTTGGAACAGTACCTTGATATTTTGCTATTTTCCTGATTGGGAAAGTAGAGCTCTACCCAAAGTAGAGCTCCTGTATTTTCCAGGTTGCTGATCAAATGGGAAGCAGACACATGACCTAGATTTCATTAATCAAAGGCAATGCAAGAGGTGGTGGCAGAATTGGGCAGCAGGAAAGAGGAAGCCACAGCCAGGAGCTACAGCAAAAGGCAGGATCATTAGCAGAAGCACCTAGAGTTTTCATGGGGAACTAACTGTGGCCAGCTGCATTATCCCTATCTGCACAGCACCCGTGCCTGGCTCTCCAGCCTTTTTGGAATTCCTGTGAGGTGCCTGATATTATCTACTAATTCCTTCATGCTTCCATTAGCCGGTGTGGGTGGTTTACACTGAATCTGTAAGTGTTGGGTAAAACACTGCATGCGATAGATCACCAAGGAAATGAGAATATAGGGTTGATTCCATGACATGGCTGAAGAAATGAATGAATAAAATAAATATACATACATAACCAAACATAGGGCCAGGGATATAGCTCAGTGGCATAAGTGCCTGCCTGGCAAGCAAGGTCCTGAGTTCGATTCCCAGTACTAAAGTAAATACATAAATAAATCAAACAGTAAATAAACTCCAGGGTCCCTCAACTCCTAGGTAACCATCACCCAGTCCAAGGAATACAGCTTTACCAGTACCCTAAAACACCACCTCTGTGTTCTATATCTTCCTCCACAAAGCAGTTATTTTCTTGACTTCCAATGACAAAGATGGGGTTGCTTTTTCACATTATATATAAAGTAACTCGTGCGCTATGTATATCCTGTGGTTAGCTTCTTTATCTGAACATCACACTAGTGAGACTGACAGATGTGCATGCTCCCCCTCGTTGTCATTCCCTTGTAGTATTCCTTCCTATGAATATGTAACAATGTTTTTCTGTCCATCATACCAGTGAGGGTTATTTAAGTTGTTTTCAGCATATAACTATTATGTGCAGTGTTGCAAGGAACTTTTTTGCACACATCTTTTGGTGCATACGTGTACTTATTTCTTCTGAATGTATGTTTATGCAGGAGTGAAATGTTAGAATGCAAAATATGCACATGCTCAGGATTAGGAAACAATACCAAAGCATTTTCCAAAGTAACAGTGCCAATGTAGACTTTTTCCTCAGTGTATAAAAGTGCTGGTGGTACCATATTTTTCTCTTACTAAGCCAAGCATCACTCTGTTAAAGTTTTATGATTTGAAAAATGTTAGTCGTTCTGATGGGTATGTGCTGATAGCTCATTGTGGCTCCGTTTGCTTTTGTCTGGTGGCTAATGAGCATCTTTTCATACACCAAGCTTCACTGAAGTGACCAAATTTCTTGCCATCTCTTCTGGGCTGTCTACCTTTCTCCTACCAATAAGCAGGACGCAAACCTCTCTTTTGGTTATATTTGGTACAAGTATTTTTCTTTTACCCTAAGAATTTTCTCATCACTCGCTTAACATTATTATTTTTTGTGAGTAGGGTTTTTAATTTTAACGTGATACAATTTGCAGTTGAGCTTTAAAAAAAAATGAGGACCTGGCTGGCAGGATGAGGATGAGGGTCTATCGACAGCAGGCAGTGGGGAAATTGTGAAAAATAGGGTACGAGTGAGTAGCTAGCTAGGGAAAGGGCCTGCAATAGAGTCGGGCGATCAGCCACACTGATAATTAAAAGAATAAACAGTGAACTATGACATGGAATGCAGCCCCTCTCCTGAGTTTCCAGAAAATTAAAATGCAAAATAACAGGTTTTGTCTTTAAAATCCCAGCTTCCTTTACGCTGTCCGTGTTGAGTAACTGGGTTAGAGAGCCTGAATTCCAGGCAGGTGCTTAGGCAGCTGAGCTAGATCCCTGGCCCTTAGACCTTAATTCCAATGGATGATTTTCAGTCTACAGAGCCACCTGTGATAGGCGGTCACTAAACAGTTTGACAATTCCAGGGCTCTGCTTATCCATGACAAACACGTTCTGGGGCAAGGGGTGAGGTAAGCAGGGCAGAAACCTTCGTAAGATTCTGTCTGGTTTCAAAACTTACTTTCTGAGTCTCAGCTCACTTGCGATCTGTGAGATAACCACGTAACCTCTGTGCCTGTATGATAACCATCCTGCCTGGATGCCAAACTTATCTCGTGAGCCCCTCTTGAGAAACGTCTGAAAAATATGTTTTCTAAAAATATATATTTTCACCATAAAGAAAAACAGGTTTCCACCACCATAGGATTAGCACATGTTTGTACACCACTATAAAACTAGCACATGTCGTGTGTACCAGACTTCCCAGGGGATCAAAGACCAACTTTCTGGTTGCTCTTCAGCTAGGTCATCAGGAGGACTTTGCTACTGGTGCTGCTCTTGGCGGAGCTGCAGCTAGAGCCCGGCCACTGTCTGTGACCACCACACAGCCTGTCCGGAGCAACCTGTTTGGCTCCTGGGCTGTCCCGGGTTGCTGCAACTGGGGTTGCCTTGAATCTGACTGCAAGAGTCAGGAGTTCCTTGCTGCCCAGTACACCTGTTCCCCATCTGCATCCAGTTTATGCAGTGGGCGAGCTTCCCCAGGTCTTGCTGTGAATGTGGTAAATGACCAAGAAACCATTTGGGAAATTGCTCTACTCTTGGGAACTTTGTTTGGCAGATGCATCAACTCTCTTTGGCTCCTCAGAGCCCCAGGGTGGCCTAACTCAGAGGGACCTTTGGCCTCTAGAATGGTTCCCAGATCTGCTTGAGAAAAGGGGCCACCTACTCGAGACCCCTCCTAGAAACCCAGAAGCAACAGAAGCACCTCGGTTCACGAACTTCATTCTTTCCACAATTTTGATTGCAAAGAGAATTGGACAAGAAAGAACTGAATCAAATTTCCCCAGAAGGTCCACACTGAACCTAATCATTGAATTTGATTCGATCTCATCTGATTCATTTTGTGACCAGAGTTGTGGAAAGAATTTGGTTCACAAACCAAGATACCCACTGTATTTCTCTTCAATTTACATCCAGTAAACACTCCCCTAGCATTCTCCCTTTCTTCTGCAATTTCATTCTTCAACTTCATAAGACAGGGAGCTCAGATTTACACAGTTTGTGTGGAACTGTTTGAAAATGACTTCTTAAATTTCATCTGCAACCACATGCAAAAAAGTGCAAAGTCTGAACAAACCTAGTGCTGTTGACATTGAAAATTCTGGAGGTCCTGAGGAACATGAAAGGCTGTGGGGATGCAATGGCTGTGTCTAACCATGTCAGATGGCCTATAAAAATGAAATGATGAATGCAAGACTTTAAACCCTTGGCTAAAGTCACAGGCATTCTCTACAGCTCCAAGAGAATCTTTCATATTCACAGGGCTGTTCTAGCCATAAATCAAAACACCAGCTCATCATCTAGATTAATAAATTATACTACAGCTCAAATTCAAAGAATTTGTAAGTCTGTATATTCATAAGCAGACAGAGTTGATTTGGGAAAGGATTAGACCATGGAAATATGAAATCAGAATGTTTCAAAGGATTTAAAAGATGCAGGGAAGCAAGTAGTCCAAATCCCTAAGTATCTAAATTTCTTAGAGCGATGCCAATGCCAAATATTATTTCTGATAAAAGCGATTTGCTTAAAAAGGTGTAACAAACTCATACTTTGGTTACTTCACAGAGAGACGCTGACTCATGCTCTTCATGGCCTTCTGCTACTGTCGCTGCAACCACATCTACATCTGGACTGGGGCATCATACAGGGCCAAGAGAAGAAGTTTGACCTGCCAAACTAACTGCAACTGTTCTTCTTATTTTTTTTCTTTTTCAATCTGTTTCAGGATGAATATTACTTTTTTCCTTTACTTCTAGAAGTTTCTTTTTTTATTTTAAAAAAAGCTAATTTTATTGGTACATTTAAAATATACATAATGATCACATTCATCATAGGGAATTTTTTACCGGTACATGATATATCTTGATTCTTCTTTTTTCCCAAAGCTCCTCCCCTCCCTTCAACCTTCTCCTCATTTACAAAAGCTTTGTTTTCACTCTTTTTTGTTATTCTTTTTTTATTTGTTTCCTTTCTTTCTCCCTTCATTCCTTCTTGTTTGCTTCCTATGTGAACTTTTTTTTTTCCTATTTCCCAATGTCTATTATACATTTTGGTTCTTAACTACGCTTTTGGTTTCTCACACCAGAGAAACCATGAGATATTTGAACACATGTATCTGATTCATTTCACCTAAGAGTATGATCTCAAGGTGCATTCATTTGTCAACAAGTATCTCAAGTTTATTCTGCTTTATGGCAGAGTAGTGCCCCACTGCATAAAAAAGAAACTATGTCTTTGTCCATTCATTGGTTAATGAGCATTTGACCTGTTTCCAAGCTGTTGCAAACTGTGCTGCTATAACCAGGAGTCCTTAGTGCTAGACAAAACTGTGCATATATCACTGTAGTATGATATTTTTAATTCTGCTGGGAAGATACAAAGAGAGGAAATAGCTGGGTCAAATGGGACCTCTAGTTTTAGTTTTTGAAGAATCTCCACACTGATTTCCACAATGCTAGCATCAGTCTCTACTCCCATCAACAGTGGAGAAGAGCTCCTTTTTACCCACAGCCCCACTAGCATTTGTTATTGATTGACTTCTTGATACTAACCACTTTTCTGGGGTGAGATAGAATCTCAGTGTTGCTTTAATTTGCTTCTCTCAAATAACAAGTGATGTTGAACAATTTTTCATATATTTACTTGCTGTTCCTACTTCTTCATCTGAGAAGTATCTATTCATTTCAGATACTCATTTTGAATCTTTAAATTTGGGGGGTAATGATTTTTTTTAGTTCTTAATATATTTTAGATAGTAGCCCTTTGTCTGAGGGACAACTGGCAAAAAATTTTTCCCACTAAGGGTCGTCTTTTCACTCTATTGGTGATTTCTTTTGTTGTGCAAAAGCTTTTTAATAAGATGAGATCCCAGTTGTTGACACTTTGTGATAGTTCCTGTGAAATCATGTTGTTCATTGTGTCAATTTGAGAAGGTCAGAAGTGATTCAGCAGGGGGCCAGGGCCCTTACTTTGTAAACATCCTTAGTCTGTGCAAGAGGAGGGCATAGTGATGGTGTGCATGCTACACCCACTCAAGGGGTTTAGCCTGCTTACAATGTAAGGGAGGAAAAAGAGACTTGTTCTCCCCACTTTTTTCTATTGCTGCTTTTTCTGTCTTTTGCCACCTTCATGTATTGCCCCTGTGCCATGCCACCCTACCTTGGAGCCAGTTGACTATGGACTGAAGCTTCCACAAACTGTGAGCTAAATAAACCTTACCTTCCTTAATTTTAGGTGTTTGGTATTTGTCTCAGCAATGACAGAAAAGTAACTAAGACAAGTGCTTATTTCATTTTGCATGTTCATTAATTGTTTTATATAGTTGGGTGCACTGATATTTGGTGAATATATGTTTATGATTGTTATATCTTCCTTTTGAATAGTTCCATTACCAAGTGTGTAGTGATATTCTTTGTCCCTCTTGATCAATCTTGGCTTGAAATTGACTTTGTCTGCAAATAGAACAACTAACTCTGCTTTTTTCCAGGTTCCTGTTGCATGGAGTATTATTTTCAATCCTTTGACTTTAAGACTAGGAATTTCTATTTCAGTTAAATGTGTTTCTTGTATGTAGCATATTGTTGGATCTTGTTTCTTTTCTTTTCTTTTCTTTTCTTTTCTTTTGACAGGGTCTTGCTATGAAGTTTAGGCTCACCTTGGGCTCACTTTGTAGCCCAGGCTGGTCTCAAACTTGCAATGATCCTCCTCCCTCAGCCTCCTGAGTGCTGGGATTACAGGAGTGCACCACTGCACCTGGCTGGATATTGTTTCTTGATCTGTCTGTCAACCTATTTCTTTTGATTGGTGAATTGAGACTTTTATTTTGATGGTTATCACTGATATTTATTGACTTATCCTTGTCATAGTTTGTTGGCTCACTTTCTTGCCCTCTGTTTAACTGCTTACCTGTTTAATTGCCTGGTGGATTAATTCTATTATGGTTTTTGTATTTGTGGTCTTTCTTATTTCTTTCCAGATTATCCTACATAACATTTTAGAGTGCTGTTTTGGTGGTCATGTAATTCTTCCAGTTTCCTTAATCACGGAAGAATCTTATTTCTCCATCAATTTTGAAAGTTAATTTTTGCAGGGTAAATCAATCTGAGTTAGAGGCTGTTTTCTTTTAGGGCTTGAAATATTTCACTCCAAGATCTCCTTGACTTAGGTGTTTGTGTTGAGAAGTCTGCTATGATTCTGATGAACTTTTGTTTATAGGTGAT
Source organism: Cuniculus paca (assembly GCA_004365215.1). Taxonomy (NCBI): domain Eukaryota; kingdom Metazoa; phylum Chordata; class Mammalia; order Rodentia; family Cuniculidae; genus Cuniculus; species Cuniculus paca. The sequence goes on from RJWT010014009.1 coordinate 7,232, forward strand.
TTTTTTGTTTTATCTAAAAGCTTTTAATAGTCTGTTTTTGTGTTGAACTTCTGGAATCTTGACTATTATATTCTTTGGTTTAAATTTTGTTGTTGTTGTTGTTCTGTATGCCTTATTTATCTGTATGTTAAATTCTTTTTCCATGCTTGAGGAGTTTTCTTCCATTACTTCTGTGAATAAGTTTTTATGGTCTTTGTGCTATCTCTTAATTTTTTCATCTCTTAATTTATCACCCAGATAAATTTTAATTTCATTCCAATAAATCTTATCTTACTGGTTTTTGGATCATCTAGAAGCTATTGGACTGATGTTTCATGATAACTTGCTAATTTTAGCAGCTCTTGCTTTTGGTTTTGTTTTGGTTTTGTTTTTTGAGACAAGTTTCACTATGAAGTTCAGGCTGGCCTTGAGCTCATCTTGTAGCTCAGGCTGGCCTTGAATGCCCGGTGATCCTCCAGCCTCACCCTCCAGAGTACTGAGATTACACACATAATCTGAGATGCTCTATACCTATCTCAAGTCTTGCTTTTCATGATCATTAACTGCAAGCCTGTCTTCTGAATCTGATATTCTGTCCTCACATTGGTTTATTCAGCTGCATACACTTTCAATAGATTTTTAATTTTCAAGGTATCTGTATGAATCTGTTTCATGGATTCCACTTCTTTCTTACATTGGGCATTCATGGTTTCTATCATTTTCCAAAGGTCCTCTATTTTTTTATTTGTATATATGCTTGACTCATTAATCCTGTTTTACATTATGGTCACTGTCTCTTTAGAGTTTAAGATATGTGCCGCTGAAACAAGTACTATCATCTTTTCAGTTATCTGAGAAATTATTTTTCTAGATACTCATTCATCTCCTTTGTTATTTTCACTGTTACCATTTCAGAGAGTTCAGATGAGTGACTTTTGATTGGTTCCACCTCACTGTGCCCTGGTTTTGCTTGAGTTGCATCTTGCTTCTGTGTATTCTCATTTTCTATTTTTCTTTTAAATTTATTTTCTTGAGAACCAGTAGATCTGCCTCCACCTGCTGGCCCCCACCATGGGAAGGCAGTTTCTGTGGGCAGCCAGCGTGGGCAGAGAGAACCAGTAGATCTACCTCTGTCTGCTAGCTGCCAACAATAGAAGACTTGCTTCCTGTGGGCAGCCAGCTGGATCAGGGACATGCAGCTGGGTAAGCCCCGTGCATCCACAGGCCACCATTGGTGGCCCTTGCTTCCTTTGGGCAGCCATCACCTACCTAGAGAAACAGACAAACACAACCCTGTGTGCCTGCCACCATCACAGGAATCCCAGTGTAGACACTCAGGCTGAGAGAAGCAGTCCCACTACCATGCACCCTTGGCCTTCGGGAAGGCCCCCATGTAGTTGCACAGATATGGAGAAACTTACCCCACATCCTGCTACCTCCCTGTAAACCTGGAGTCAGAGGAACCCAGGTGCCTGTCCCATTCCCCTACACCTCCAAGGGGCAGCCAATGTGGGAAGTGCCTGGGACCCCACAACCAGCTTATTGGGAAGAAACCAGAGAGTGACAGGACAAAGGAGCAAAAGACAATCTCAGACCTCCAGCCCACACAGAACAACTCTGGGAGTTACAGTCATGGAAGAAAATGGAAGTCATACACCTGAAATCTTCAAGAGGATAACAACGAAAATAAAGAAACAACTACATGAGACTGTAAAAGTAATCAGATCAGAAATAATATCTCAGGTCAAAGAAGAAATGAAAAATATAATGAAAGAATTGCTCAGCATATCTAAATAAGACTTAGATAAAAAAAGTGGAGCATAGGAAAATGATGGAAACCTTGAATGAACAATATAGAAAAGAATTACAATGCATGAAACATATTCAAAGAGAAATCCAGGAATTAAAAATTTGATCAAAAGCTGGCAAAACCACTTGAAAGAGACTGAAGATAGACTTCCAGACCTTGAAGACAGAATTGCAGCTAGCGATCATGAAAGGAAAGATATTTTAAAAATAACAAGGAATCAGGAAATAACAATTAAACAGCTACAAGATGATGCAAGAAGAAATAATTTAAGATTGATAGGTATCAATGAAGAAGCAGGGGTCAATACAAATGATATAAAAAGGCTATTTATAGACGTAATAGTGGAAAATTTCCCAAACATGAGAAAAGGATCCAGTATACAGGTAAGTGAAGCATCTAGAACTCCAACTAGGCATAAAGAAAATAAATCTACACCCAGACATATAATAATCAAGATCCCAGAAATTCATCATGAGAACAGAATATTAAAAATTGTTAGAGAAAAGAAATGGATCACCTATAAAGGAAAAGAAATCAGAATCATGGCAGACTTGTCAACACAAACCATCAAGTCAAGAAGAGTCTGGAGTAAAGTGTTTCAAATCCTAAAAGAAAACAACTTCCTACCCAGGTTGATGTATGCTGCAAAACTATCTTTCAAGATTGATGGAAAAATAAGACACTTCCATGATAAAGAACAACTGAAGGAACTCATGACCGCCAAACCAACTCTACAGAGATTTCTGAAGAATACTCTAGAAAGAGATAAAGATGACCATGATTCCAGGAACAGCAGCAGAGGAGGACTGCCAAACAGGACAAGCAATTGAATGAAGAGGAAAAGCAGAGGGCCAGCAACAGGAGGATAGCACGGCAGAGACAAACCAACGTATGCCAGTTGTAACCATTAATGTAGATGGTGTCTTCGTTACTTTTTTCTCCTTGCTGAGACAAACACCTGACACCCAAAATTAGGGAAGAAAAGGTTTATTTAGCTTACAGTTTCTGTGGATTTCAGTCCATAATCAGTTGACTCCAAGGCAGGGTGGCATGCCATTGGGGCAGCACTTCAAGACAGCAGCCAGAGCAAAAGGGGGCAGCTGTTCATGGCGGCTGCAAGCAGCAAGAGCAAAACCACACCAAAGAGGAAAAACATGCCCCCATTCCAACCATACATTGTATGTTGGCTCCACCCCTGGGTGGGTGCAGAACTCACACCGCCAATCCCAGTGCTAGACAACGAGTCAAGGACAAATGCTAGATTCAATCGCTTCCATGACTACATGAGGCTTGGGGGAGCCATCTATATACAAACCGTAACATTCCACCCCTGGGCCCCCAAAGACTCATGTACATCCCTTACATAAAAGGCATTTAGTCCATCTCCATGAGTTGCCAAAGTTCTAAGAGTTTCAGCATTGCTGAAAAGTCCAAGTCTTAAGTCTCTGAAATGTAAGGCAAACTCTTATCTGCAAGCCCCTGTACAAATGAAAACAAAGTTAAACACTTCTGACATGCAAAGGCACAAAACAAACATTTTCATTCCAAAAGTTACAAACAGGAGGGTACCAAGGATTGGGATCGAAGCAAGTCCAAAATCCTGCAGGGTAAATGTTAAATCCTACAGTTGCTTGTCCAGCATCTGAAGCAATCTGTGGCAAATTATGAGCTTCAAAGGGCTTGTGTGGCTCCACCCCCATGGCACTTTTAGGGGTTTTAACTCCCACAGCTTCTTTCTTAGGACCACTCTGCTCAATCTTTGCAGCTTTCCTTAGATTATCCATGCTCCTGGCTTTTCCAAACTTCTGGGGTCTCCACTCTGGCTTCACACTCACAGCTTCACATATTGCCCTCTCAGAGGCACACTTCTTGGCCTTCCAGGCCCTCTGAAATCGGGGTGGAAGCCTCTTTAACCTCAGAATGCATGCATTCTCCATGGGCCTAAAACTAGTGTCATGTGGATGCTGCCAAGGTCTGTTTCCAGCTGGAGCAGTAGCCAGGTTTTCCTCTTTCTTGGCTGTAGGGGTTGAGTGCCTGAATTGCTGGGCACTATGAACCTGATTGCAAGGAACAGATTCTCTATTTGGCCACCATTTTGGAACCTCATGTGGCCTTTGTCGTCATTCTGGAATGTTGCACTCTGCAGCTTTCTCCCCTGGGGAAAGTCTTTTACTTTTGTATTTTTGAAGCTGTAAAGGGTGGAGACCTGTTGCCTCTTCCTGTGATGCACATAGGCCATCTTTTATACTCTGTTCCTTTTCAGCAATTGAGGTTTCATCTCTGTCTTTACAGTCCACAGCTTCCCGATCAAACTCACATTTTAAATCACCATGCTGGGCTCTTTGCTCTTGATTTCCAACATAAATGTGGCTAAAAGCCCCCAACGATAGCCATGTCACTGCCTCCACATTTGACTGCCTTGAAATTTCCTTTGCCAGATTAATCAGGCCACTGCCCTTAATCTCAGTCTCAGGCAAAGTCTCTGGACACAAGCAGAATGCAGACAAACTTTCTGCCAAGCTGTAACACACATCGTTTGGAGTCCAACAACCAATGCAGTCCTTCTTTCCAGCAGAAACCTCCCGAGCCTGGTCTTCAGCAGTAGGCTTTCTATTAGACTTCTGGTCTCCTGAGCTCTGACCAGAATCTCCCCTACAGAACAGCTTAAGCTGTTCCAGCTCTATGCATTCAGATGACATCTCCGAACCTTTCCAAACTCTTCCCACAAGCCATTCCCAAAAGCTCTTGAACCACAAGGTCAAGTATAGTCACAGCAATGACCCCACTCCTCTGGTACCAAATTCTGTCTTGGTTACTTTTTGCTGGAACAAAACACCTGACACCCAAAGTGAAGCAAGGAAAGGTTTATTTAGCTTACAGTTTCTGTGGATTTCAGTCCATAATCAGTTGACTCCAAGGCAAGGCGGCATGGCCTTGGGACAACACTTCAAGACAGCAGCCAGAGCAAAAGGGGGCAGCTGTTCATGGTGGCTGCAAGTGGCAAGAGCAAAACCGTGCCAAAGAGGAAAAACATGCCCTCATTCCAACCGTATATTGTATGTTGGCTCCACCCCTGGGTGGGTGCAGAACTCACACCGCCAATCCCAGTGCTAGACAACAAGTCAAGGACAAATGCTAGATTCAATCGCTTCCATGACTACATGAGGCTGGGGGGGGGCATTTATACAAACCATAACAGATGGTCTCAATTCATCAATTAAAAAGAAACACAGGGAGAGTGGATCAAGAAACAAGATCCATCAATATACTGTATATAAGAAACACATTTTGGAGCTGTCCAGAAGTGCCTTCTATTACCTAGGAAATTTTACTATTCTTTCAAAAGTCACTGTCTTCAAAATAGCCTTTTCTCGCTTCTTATTCTCCCTCCTAAAATCTAGGAAAGTCTCCTTGCACATGTATTCTCTTGAATGAAGCACCTGACCTTCCAAGAATATATTTGCATGCTCTTAAACTCTTACTTTTGTGTGTATCAGTGTGTGTGATTTTTCAATTAATGTTCACTTCCTACAAAGATTCTAACAGAGACCACATTTGATGCTGCTTATCATCCTCTATTCAGCATTCAGCATATGTCTATTGATTTAATGACTATAAGAACAAATTTCTGTGTCTTTTAAAGAAAGAGATAGTGACTATTTCACAGGCACTTCACAAGGACTGAAGATATTGACAGTATATTGAAAAATGACCAAAGAAAGAGGAGCCTACAAAGATGACCAATGAGTCATCAAAAGAGAAAGAGGAGAAAGAAGAAAAATGTACGATGGGATCTTTGGAAGAGAACGTGGTCAGAAATATTAGTGTTAGCAGGGCAAGTAACCAATGATTCATTGGCAAAGGCATCAGTGGATTTGTTGAGGAGGTACATGGAAATAAGCTGAATATTTGCATGGAAATCTAGCGCCTTGGAATCAGAATCTTTGTCCTGGGTATTTATTTGTACTTGAATAAGAAGACTCCCACAAATATGATTGTGAAAATTCACCAACACAAAATTCACCAAAAATACAGCAAATGAATAGCATTTCTCGTGTTTTTATACTAGCCTCAAAATTGCCCCAGAATTAGAGTTAATACAGGCTTCAGCAGACCAGGCATCTGCTCTCCATCCTGTTTAGCTACAGGTACAACAAATACATGCTTGAACCATATTGTAAACAATTTGATTTTTAGAAAGTAAGTCTAGAATGACTCTTACTATATAATTTCTGTACTATATAATTACTATATAATTCTTATGGTCAGAATTTTGGTGTATGAAACTTTAAGTGAATCCAGTTGGATGGGAAAAATAAATCATGTTAAGGGTCTATTCCTGCTGCCTGGTGATATTCTAAGGTTCATCCAGACTTACAAGAACTTATCATAATACTATTTCTATAATGTTGTATGCCTTACCAAAAAACATTGTACCATTGTCTTATTTTGTATCCACCATAATTTTATGAGGCAAAAATTAGGTTTACCACATTGAAGGTAAAGAAATTTGAAATCAGTAGGATGAAACAAGTAACCATAGATCCAGCACTTTTTAAGGATAATTTTTCTGAAAGGCAGTAAATGAAAAAGTACACCTGGAAATATGGTAGACTCGTAAGAAGGTGTGCATTTGAGCTCATGATGGATATCATTAATTTCACTAATAATAAATAGCAACCCTAACTTAATAGCTTCATTAAAGACATTCTTAAATTATTTCAGGATAAACGGTGAGATTCAAAAGAATTACTCAATACTTGAAAGTTTCAGCACCACTTGGGCTTGTTGTCAGCCATTCCCAGAAAAGTCAACCCAGAGTTGATGCTGAAACTGTCTGAATACAAGCAAAACCATGCATTTAATCCTGCCAGCAGATGAATCTATTTGTAAGACACGGTGTGATTCTGCAGATGATGTATTAACCTGGCCACCAGATTTGCAACTGAATCTTTAATTGCACATGTTATATATGGTTAAGAATGTCAGCTCAGTGCTTCCTTGAACTGACTTTCCCCACATCAGGACTTTGGCAAGGAGAGCCACATAAATCTTTAATACTAACAGTGTCTCAGCTACTTTATGTGCTCATTCAGCCAATGCAACTTGATAACTTAGCTTTTTACACCCTCAATGATAGTTTTGTTTCTTGTGTGAAAAGCTGGAACTATTTTATTTTTATGACTTTTAAAGAGGTTATCCTGTCTATTAAAAAAAAAATCCAGATCCCCACATCCCCGCCTTTTTTAATTCAAAATGATGCTTTCATTTAACCAGCAGCATAATACTATTTGAAATGATCTATTGCACAAGAAACAATGAAGAAAATTATTGGTATCCACAAAGACAGGAAAAGCAGCCTTTGCTGTATTTTTACTTCTTATTTACAGTCCCACTAAGTTTCTTTGGAATATATTTCTCCCTCATAAGAGTCAAGAGAGCTCATATATCAGTTTCATCCTTTTCATCATGATACATAGGTAGAATATTGGCTAAGAAAATACATCTTTTGATTTCTTTTATTTAATTCAACAGTCTATCAGAAAATAAAAATTTTATAATGGGATTTTCATTTTAAATAAAATATTATAAAATTCCAAAATAATAATTGTATACAAGGTTTTTAAATTTAGAAAAGGCTTCACATTACAATTCAAAAGTATTATAACAAACCAAAACAACAAAGTTTACTAATTCCTGATGTATTTTCACAGGTGAAGAAAATGTCATTTCAAACACAGTGATTTATTTGATGATGATGAGGCCACAGATAAAGCAGTTAAAATTAAAGAATTGTCAAAGCACAGTAGAATCCTGAGAAAAAGAAGCAAAATAGAAAAAGTAAAGAGAAAACTAGATTAATCTTTGACAATGCACATTTATACAGAAACTTTCCACCTTAGAAAGTTTTAGAAAGTACAATACAAAAAGCCCACAAGGTATGATCAAAACATACAATGAAAGTTTGAATTAAAAAAAAAATAACAGTGGAAGACACATTGCCATTAACCCCTTCAAAATACTCCCCCTCACTTCAAACATACATATCCCATCATTCTTGCCACTTTCTTAAACAAATAATCTCACAATAAGTTTTTGCAAATTCAGTCATTTACATATACAACCCTAAACAATGTTACTGAGTTTTGAATGGTTTCAATTTTACAGAAATGGCACACACTGCAAGTCTTCCCACGTTTCTGAATTTTTTCACTCAACAGTTATATTTTTAAATGTTTTCATTCTGGTGCAGGTAGACGTGGTTCATTCACTTCCACTGTGTTCACATGACAAAATAAATTACTTGTTTTATTACACATCTGAGTTATTTCTAGGTTTTGACCACTCCCTACAAATTTCGACATGAAGATTCTGGTCTAGAGACAGTGTCCCATATGCAGTCATATTTCTCTGGACAATTAGAAGTCAGCCTTCAGTATTTACAGGTTTGACATGGACAGAGTCAACTAACTACTGATTCAAATGATTCAAAAAAAATATGCACCTACAATGAATTGAACATGTGAAGACTTTTATTGGGGCATTACTCTCTAAACTGTGTATTATCATAATTATGTACATAGAATTTACATTATATTAGGCATTACTCCCTAAAGTGTGTATTACACCAACTATGTACATAGAATTGACATTATATTAGGCATACAAATGATCTAAAGGTGACTTAAAATACTGCATAAGGGAGGACATGTGTAGATTATATGCAAAAATACTCCACCATGTTATGTAAGGGACTCGAGCATCCATGGATTTTGGTATCCACCGTGACCCTAATACCAATACCCGACTAAGGGACATCTATATCTGGATGTGAGATTGGTAAATCACAAAGTGTGTATATTATATCCAACTCTACTAGATAATGACAAAGTCTATACCAAAGCGATTGTGTGAAGTGACACTTCTCCAAGCAGTGAATGAGAATAAAAGTTGCTCTCCATATCCTCACCAATATTTGGTATTCTCAGGCTTTGTCGTTGTTATAAATGTAATGATGTGCAGTGGTATTTCACTGAAGCTTCAACATACATTGTCCTGATTAGTACTGAGGTTGAGGACCTTTTCATATGTTTATTTACCATTTGCATTTTAATATCTGTGTTGTCTTGTCACTTCACAATTCATTTTTTGTAAGTCTTCATTTCTTAAGTATCAGTGCTTGACTTATTTTATTGAAGTCTTTCTGTATCAAATGATGTTGCTGCTCCATCCACATTGTCTCAGACTGATTTTTAAAATTTTTGAACAAGTGTGCTTCTGCTTCCATCAAACAGCTTCTTTGTAGAATATTGTCCTTGAACTGCTGAGACCACTTTGCCTACACACCTGCAGAGCCCTAGCAGAGCCAAGAATTTACGTTATTTTGGGGTGGACTTTATGAGAGACTGAGCTTCCCGGAGTATAAACGTCTCAGCTCTCTGCCCTTTGTTGAGACAGTCCTGAGGCCTAGCTTACTCTATAGTGCTGCCCAAGAGGATCGTGCACCGTGCTTTAGACATAGATCTTCCTGTTAGGATCTGCTTCTGGGAAACTCATGCTTGGGCAAAGTCCTCGCCTCATTGATCCTTCCCATTGATGTCCTACATCAAAGGCCCATCCATGCACCGGGTTATTTGGGGGCTATCTGTCCCTCAAAAGACTGTATCTATTTGTCAATTTATGTGCGCCTGGGTCAAAAACCACATGATCTTAGTTAAAGCACTCTTGTGAGAAGTGTTCATAGATGGTAAAACATATCTGTATACATATTTTTGAGTGTTTTGGATAGTCTTAGCCCATACAAGCTCTAGAATCATGTTGTCAATCTTAAAGATACACAAACAACATCTTCATTTTTATGTATAAATCAGTTTGGGGAGATTTGACATTAGGCTTCTAACTCATAAACATGGATACCTCTTCATTTACTGTTGTCTCCTTTAACGACTTTCAAAAAATGTTACCAATTCCTCCATGGAGTTTTTATTACTTTTTGTTAGATTTGTTCCTAGACATGCCATGGTTTCGATATTGTGGAATTATTTTTGGCTTGTTTATTGGTTTTTCATTTGTGTGTAGGAATACTTGTCAGTTTTTCATCTGTGACAGAAATTCCTGAACGAAATGACCTGAGTGGGCAAAGGTATACTTTGGGTCATGGTTTTAGAGGTTTAGATTCATGTTGACTGACTCCACTGTGGTTAGGTGGAAGCATCATGTGGTGAGGTGGAAATCTGTGGCAGAGCTAAACTGCTCACTTTGTGCTTGCCAGGAAGGCACAGAGACTATAACTTACTTCTTCCAGCTAGACCTCACCTCGCAACCAAACAGTTTGGCAAGACTTGTGGCTTCAGCTAATCAAAGCAAAAGATGAGATGGGAGAAAAGCTGAGCAGATTTTAAGGGAGAAATCAAGAACTTGATATTAAATATGTTAATTTTGATAGGCCTATAAGGCATCCAGGCAGAAATATCAAGTAGGCACTTGGTTTCATAAACCTGGAACTCAGGAGAGAGGTTGAGATCAGAAATACAAATTTGACAGCCATCAACATATAGAAGATACTGAGAGCTGCAGACTGAGACCCCCAGAGGATGATAGCTTATAGGAAGAGAAACATCTCATCAACAGAGCTGGTGAGAGGCATGAAAAACCATGCAAGACTGGATCTTAGCAGCCAAGTGAAGAAAAGTCAACCACATCAGCTTCAAGCAAAGAACTGTGCAGAAGACTAATAAAATATAGACTTTTGGAAGAGGTTGACCTGTGAAATTTCATTACTTCTCAACACAAATCAAGAGAGTATCGGGCTTAGAATTATGTTTTGAAATTTGCCATTACTATTTTATACAGTTTGAAGGATTTAGCGATGTGAGATCACCTTCTGAAGTAGAATGGTTTGATATGAGCTTGGGGATGGTTACATAAAAAATTTTAAAGAATGAGACAATTAGGTAGGAAGTGGGGGAAACTGTTTGCTTCCTGGCAATGTTGTAGAATGATACTAGTGTATTTTCTGTTTTTAAAGACTCTTCTAGTGCTTGAGGTTGGAGTAGAACAAGAGGAATTTAAGAGTAGTCAGCTTTCATCTGGTTGCCGGTAGATGTGCTGTGATCCACTCAGGAGTGTGGTCCCTATACAGAAGACCCCAGAAGTAGCATTTCGAGGGCACTACTGCCAGATGACTTCATTTGCATGTGGCAGGTGGATTTGTTGGGGAATGTAGGGAACCAGATGAATCCTAAAGAATGAAGCATGCTGGTGAACAAGGTGAGAGTGGTGAAAGTCATTGGCTGAGCACGAATTTCAGGGAATGAGTGAAGGCACCAAGACAGGAAGGGACAATAGGTCAAAAGAACCAAGAGAAAAGATTGTTTCATGCATTGAATGTGACTCAGAGGACCCAAAGCACTTTTTGAAAACATGCAGTCTGATGATGAATGCTTACTGCATTTCACTAAGATTTTTACGGAGCTGTCCAGTTATTTCAACACCTGCTTCACATGAGGGAAAATCGTCATGTAAACAGCAGTAGTCACTGGGGAGTCTTGTGAGCAAGGTGCTCTGGGCTTTATGCATATTTCCTCCAGGTTTCCTTTGATGGGCAGTGACTGGAAATAGACCATAACCTTCTTTGCCCCAGAAATGCTTGCTGAAAAAGGGAAAATTCTACAGGGAAAAAAACCAGGACACATATTATACACCTAAGCACAAAAATAAATCCATCCCTTATGTATTTATGTAAGTGGAAAACATTGTAATTACATTTCCAAATGGCTTTTGAAACTCCCATAAATGCATACTTAAAAAGTCAGCTGTGAGCCGAGACTGGGTGGCTCATTAGCTGTGAGATAAAGAGGCATTCCCTTTGGATGACCCATTGCAAAATGGATGGGGACAGAGCAGTTTGATTGAATGGCAGAAAGGCATCCTTTGTGAATACAAGAGACCACAAAACCCGTGTTGCAAATTTTAGGATCATTATTCATGTACTCACCCTCTAAACCAATGTTTATTGAGTGTCTGTTATGTCACAGGTACATTTATAGGATAAGAGTTAGAGATATTAAGAGGAATAAAATGTTGCCTGGTCTCAAAAAGATGATCATCATATGGGGAAAGAAAGGCCAATAAGCTCAAATTATAACACAATGTTATGAAAGCTGTAATGGAGAATTTATAGGGAGCCATGGGAAGCCCTGAGAAGAATGAAGATAAAATAGACTGGGAAAACTGGGAGGACAATAATACCAATGCCTTATATATGTCATGAACTCATTCATATGTTGAATCTAAAAAAAAAAAAAAACCCAAAACTCAAGTCATAAAAGTTGGGAATAGATTAGCAATTACCAGAGCCTGGGGAGAGTAGGCTGGGAAAGGGTTGGGAAAAGGTTACTTAATGGGTACTAAGTTATAGATAGTTAGGGGTAAGTAGTTCTGGTGTGAGACAGTGACCACCTGGTGACTATAAATAACAATAAGGTATTGTACAATTCAAAAAACTATAAGAAAAGACTTTTCATGTTCTCCCCATTCAGAAATGACAAATGTTTGAGGAGATAAGTGCAAATATTCAACCTGATTTAGACATTATGCAATGTATATGTGTACTAAAATATCACCATAGTACCCCTCTAATATGTGCAATTTTTTAAATGCATTGGTTAAAATACATTTTTACAATGGCTTATAGTTGAATAGTTCTAAATGATTTGGATGAAAAAGCAGCTTGGTTGACACCATGCTGGGCAACCTAGTCTGTAATCAAAATGACAACACAATTAAAGTAAAAATATTTAAAATAATAACTGGTTAATTTTTAAACAGTGGTAGTGCTATTGTGCTAAAGGGTTGTTTTGTAATCCTGTATTTTTTAAAATATATTTTTGCCCATTTTCAGAGTTTTTTTCTTATATATTTTAAATATTCAATTTGTGTTAGCCAATTCCTATAAAAAAATAAAAGATTTAAATTTCAAAACTACTTAATTGTGCAGCAGGAGTCTCATCCACAGTCCTTACTTCCATCTGATATGCTGGTGATACAGCACTTTTGGAAATGTCTTAGAACATCCTAGAAATTCAGGTCTAAGAGCCAAACAACCCGTTCTTAGGCCATTAAAACATGATGTTTCCATCTATCCCATGAGTGCAACATGCTCAAGCATCACAATGTTTTTTTGTTTTTGTTTTTGTGATTTAAAGAGAATGGAACAAAACAAAACAGAATAGAGTCAAACACAATATAGCATTTTAGAACAGAACACTGCAAGCAATACAGGGCTTCAAAACATAACAACAGGAGATTAACAATGGCTATCCTAGTGTTTCTTGCCTTCTTCGAAATGGTTGTTCATACATTTACAGACAATAAACTCAAACAAAACAAAGTAATATAAAAGCAGATAAAACAAAAGAGTGAAAGCATTACAGGCCATCAAATCAGACAATAAGAAACCAATAATGGCTACCTTAATGTCCCCTGTTTTCTTCAAAAGAGCTGTTCCTATTTTCTCACATCTTGCAATCAAACAGTAGAAAAGAGCTTAAACCAATCAAATCAAAGAATAAAAGCACCATTGGACTTCAGAACCTTTCCCCCATATTTATCAGGAATTTTGTATCTTATTGAGTCTTTCAGTTTCTTACACTAGGGAGACAATGCAGTGTTTACACATGTGGGTTTGGTTTATTTCACTTATGAGTATGGTGTCAAGTCTCATCCATTTATCTATAAAAGCCTCCATGTGATCATTTTTTATACCTGAATAGTACTCCATTGTATAAAAGTACCACATCTTCTTTATCCATTCCTCGATTGATGGGCATTTGGATTGTTTCCAAGATTTGGCTATTACAAATTGTGCTGCTATAAACATGGGTACACATACATCACTGTGGTAAGATGCTTTTACTTCTTCTGGGAATATGCCCAGAAGCGGAATAGCTGGATCAAATGGGACTTCCAGTGCTAGCTTCTTGAGAAACCTCCAGACTGACTTCCACAGTGGTTGCACCAGTCTGCACTCCCACCAACAGTGGAGAAGGGTTCCTTTTTCCCCACAGCCTCTCCAGCATTTATCATTGGTGGTTTTCTTGATCCTGGCCATTTTTCTGGAGTGAGATGAAATCTCAGAGTTGTTTTAATTTGCATTTCTCTAATGACCAGTGATGCTGAACATTTTTTCATGTATTTATTTGCCATTCGTATTTGTTCAGCTGAGAAGTGTGTTTTCATCTCAGATGCCCATTTCTGGATTGGGTCTTTGAATTTCGAGGACCTGATATTTTTTAATTCTTTATATGTTCTAGATAGAAGACCCTTGTCTGAAGGACAGTTGACTAAGATTTT
>RJWT010014010.1:0-21358 GCA_004365215.1 Cuniculus paca
ATTATGAAAGGAAAGATCTCTTAAAAATAACAAGGGACCATGAAATAACACTTCAACAGCTCCAAGATGATGAAAAGAAAAACAATACAAGACTGATAATTGTACATGAAAAAGCAGGAGTCAACACAAATGACATTAAAAAAAACTATTTGCAGAAGTAATAGCAGAAAATTTCCCTAGCATGGAAACAGAATCTGAGGCAGATAAGTGAAGCATATAGAACTCCAAACAGACATAGCCAAAATAAATCTGCACCTAGACATACAGTAATCAGGATCCCAGAAATTCAACCCAAAAACAGGATATTAAAAGCTGTTAGAGAACAGAAACCAATCACCTGTCAAGGAAAGCCCATTAGAATAATGGCCAACTTCTCAACACAAACCTGTGAAGTATGCTAATGGTATTTTGATCAAGGTTGCATTAAATCTGTGTAACAATTTGGGGAATATGGCCATTTCCCCAATGTTGGCTCTTCCTATCCCACAGATCTAGAGAAAATATTCCTAAAATTCATTTGCAAACAGAAGAGACCTAGAATGGGAAAGGCAATCTTAGGCAACAAAAGCAAGGCAGAAGGCATCACAATCTCAGACTTGAAATTATACCACAAAGCTACTGTGATAAAATCAGCACAGTACTGGCAGAAACAAACAAACCAGACATGAGGCTCAGTGGAACAGAACAGAAGTTGCAGATACAACTACAAACATAGCTATCTTATCTTTGACAAAGGTGTCAAACATGTTCACTGGGGGAAAAAACCTCTTTAATAAATTGTACTGGAAAAATTGTATTTCCCCATGCTGAAGACTAAAACTAGACTCATGTCTATCACCATGCACTAAAGTCAAAATGGTTCAATGATCTAAATATTAAAATGGAAACACTAAATATACTGGAAGACAAGGTAGATAAAAGGCACCCTTCTCCACTGTTGGTGGAAGGGTATACTGGTACAACCACCATGGAAATCAGTGTGGCGAGTCCTCAAAAAACTAAGATTAGAGGTCCCATTCATTCCCTTTCTGGGTATTTTCCCAGAAGAATTAAAAACATCATACCATGGCAACATATGTGCACCCATGTTTATTATAGCAGCACAGTTGGTGATAGCTAAATCTTGGAAACAACCCAAATGCCCATTAACCAAGGAATGCATAAAAAAAGATGTGGTATTTTATATAATAGAGTACTACTCATCCATAAAGAAGGATAAACTTGAGACCTTTATAGGTAAATGGATACAACTTGAGACCATACCCATAAGTGAAATAAATCAGACTTACATGTGTAAACATCATATGGTCTCATTAGTATGAGAAACTGAAAGAGTAAATAAGATCCAAAATGCATTGTGAAATGGGAAGAAACTTCAAAAGAAAAGAAAGTAGGAGGGTAAAAAGGAGGAAAGAAGGAAGGGGAAAAAAATATATATAGAATAGTTCAGATAGCTACACTACTAATTTTAGTTCATTAAAAAGAAAGGGTTGTGCTTACTTGTTTGGTCAATTTTTCATGCCTGTATCTTGCACTCTGAGCAACTACTTTGACTATAATGATATGCATTGTATTAACCATTGTTGCTCTCATTTTGTTTTGAAATTTCATTTTATTGTTTTTATTTTTTCTCTTTAAAAAAATTAAAAATTAAAACTACAGTGCTATGAACAAGGAGATCAAAGAGGATGTCAGAAAATGGAAAGATATTCTTTGCTTTTAGGTAGGAAGAGCCAATATAATGAGAATGGCCATAATTTTAAAATTGTTATACATATTTAATGCAATCCTGATCAAAATACCTGTAGCATACCTCACCAAATTATAGAAAACTGTCCTAACATTCATTTGGAACCAGTAAAGACCTAGAGTACAAAAGGAATTCTGGGCAACAAAGACAAAGCAGGGGGCATCACAATCCTAACTTGAAATTATACTACAAAGTGACTGTGATTAAAGACAGACAAACCAGCACATCACTGGTGCAAAAACAGACCTGAGGATCAGTGGAACAGAAACAGCTCACACACTCAGCCACCTTACCTTTGACAAAGAGGCCAGATACCTTTACTGGAAAAAAGATAGCCTCTTTAATAAATGGTTCTGAAAATACTGGCTTTCCACATGCCAAAGAGTAAAACTGGATTCGAATCTTTCACTGTGCACTGAACTACAATTGAAATAGAACAAAGATCCAAATATTAAAACAGAAACACTAAACCTGCTGGGAGATAGAACAGGTAGAACTCTTGAAGACATAGGTATAGGCAAAGACTTTATAAACAAAATCCCATTTGCACAGGAATTGTCCCAAAGACTCAACTATTAGAATCTCATGTTATTCAAAAGCTTTCCCACAACCAAAGAAACCACCAACAGAATGAAAAGACAATGCATTGTGTGGGAAAAAAATTTTGCCAGCTGTTCCTCAAAGGACTATTATCTGGAATACATAAAGAACTCAAAAAAACAAACAAACCTCCCCCTCCAAAGTTAAAGACCCAATTCAAAAATGGCCATCTGAAATGAATAGACACCTCTCAGGTGAAGAAGTAAGTAGAAATGGCAAATAAATATTTGAAAAAATGTTCAACATCACTGGTTATTCAAGAGATACAAATTAAAACAACACTGAGAGTCCACCTCACCCCAAAGAGAATGACTATCGCCAAAAATCAACCAATAACAAATACTGGCGGGACTGTGGGGAAAAAGGAACCCTTCTCCACTGTTGGCGGGAATGCAGACTGGTGCAACTACTGTGGAAGTCAGTGTGAAAATTCCTCGAAAAACTAAAAGTAGGGTTCAGTTTGACCTAGTTATTCCTCTTCTTGGTATCTTCCTGGAAGAATTAAAAGTGCCATATCACAGCAACCTGTGCATACCCATACAGTTTTTTTTTTAAACGTGGAACATTTTTTAAAATTCATGATTAACCAGTATGCAAAAATGAACAGATAAGTCAAACAAGTCTCAAGTTTTACATAGCAGGTATTTTCTTAATTTCATAGCCCTGTAAGTTGTTATTTGGGCTGAAAATTAAAAGTCATTCACTGAAATTAGAAGTAGCCCATCCCGCAGACTTGTTACAACCATCAAAGAAGAGCATCTCACCCTCTCTTGGCTCCAGCCACAGATGGATGCCTGCTTTTGGGCCAAGTGCCTCTGGTTGAAATTGATGGGATGGTGCTGACACAGACTAGAGCCATCCTCAGCTACCTTGCTGCTAAGTACAACTTGTGTGGGAAGGACCTGAAGGAGAGAGTCAAGTACCCTTGTGTGTGTGCCTATACGTTTGGCAAGAGAAGCGGGTTGTAATAGGTCGATCTTGGAAATAGCCCAAGTGTCCAGAAGCTGATAGATGGATAAAGATGATGTGGCTTTTTTATATAGTGGAGTACTACTCTGCCATAACATTTCTAGGTAGATGGACGCACCTTGAGACCATACTCTTCAGTGAAATAAATCAGACACACATTTAAGTATAGCATTGCTTCTCAGATGTAAGAAACTGGAAGTATAAGGATCAAAATATTTAATAGATATTGGGAAATGGGAAAAAATGTTCAAATTGGAAGTGGAACAAGGAAGAGGGTAAGGGGAAATGAATGAAGGGGTAAGGGATAAAAGAGACTAGAAGGAAAAAACAGCTTTTATAAATAAGGAGGGGAAGAGGGGTTGGAGGGAGGTGAAGGAAATGGAAAAACAGGAAGATACATCACGTACAGGTACAAAGTCTCTATGATGAATATTGTATCTAAAATGTACCATCAATATTTTTAAAAATATTTTTCAGAATTACTGCTAAGGTGCAGAAATCACCATATTTTTTCAGTGGGTACAGATAACTGATAATTACTGAAGCATTTTTTATCAGTCATGCAGACAGTGAGCAATTGTGCTGATTCTCTAATACTAAAGGTTACAGTCTCATTTCCAGTTCAGAACTGAACCGAAGAAGGGAATAAGGCATTTCTCCCATAGTCTGTGGGACCATGCTCCCATATTTCAATTCCCTGGCAGCTTTACCTTATGTCTGCCTGACCCCCCCCCATGGGAATTTTTCCATGCCAGCTTGGTAAATGAATTCTTTGCAAATCCTATTCTAATATTAAAATTACATAAATTTTGGAAATAATGATGTGATGCAAAATATTATCTCAAATTCATATTCTCTCTGCCTTAAAATGGGTCCTAACACGTTTTGCTACACCAGTATAACCTGTGGATTCCCAATACTAGGGAAGATGGAGGGCAACTGTTTAACAAGACAGCTTGCTCTTCTCAGGGTTATCAATTTTGCGGGGATCTTGACTCCATGTTCATCTCTAGCATCTTACTCAGGCCAGTTGAAAACTCTGAACCATGCTGAGGGCCTGGGAGCAATAGAAGGACCATGAACCACAATTCTCTGGCCCCAGATAGTTGACCTGGGTCACCAGGAGAACCAGCAGCTGCTATTTCTGAGTACATTTTCCTTGAGAACAGCCACATAGTGCATAAAGCAGGCGAAGAAAGAGGATATGATCCATGACTTACTAGCTGATTTCAGTCAAAGTCAGTGAAAGGGACAGCATCCCCAGGTTCCTCTTAGCATTGGCAGTGTTCAAGGATCTGTTGCGGACACCTCCCTGCAGGATTGTCCAGAGTAGGCATTCTGGGACCCAGGGCAACTTTCAAATGAAGATCTTCCCCAGGCCCAGGAAACTGGTCAGCAGCTGCCCTGAGGCATTCTGGCAAAGCTAGTTGGTTGGTTGATAGGATTGTGAAAAGGTAGTTTCCTGAAGAGCCATGTACTTCATAAATTCTGACTTATTTATCAAATAGCATCATTTTAATACAGGTAATATGGCCCCAAGAGCAGTGACATTCATCACATTATATATATTAGAGACACAAGCAGATTCTGCCTTACAAATGGTTCAGAAACTCAAGCACCCTGAACTGAGTGATAGAAACAATTTTATTTTGAATGATTAGAATCTGTTTTCCTTCAATCAGCTAGCATGTTTGAACTACTGGTTGTAAACCAAAATGTTCTACTCAATACCTAGGCCTGTTTTTTATATTGCTGTAAATTTTTAAAGAAATTTTATTGCTTACATGTGATTATTTGTGCATATTGTTAACAATGCTTAATCTGTATAAATAGAAATCTGATTTTAGCTTAAGGTTTTGACTATAGTAAATGTCAAACTACAGACTGTATAGGTATGTTTTTGTAAACTAATTGCATAAAACTTTTCATATTTAAAGAGACACATAAGGGTTTAGTTGCAGTATTTGGCCATTGAGGGAGTTGCTACAGAAACTTGAGGCTATTTGTGTTATATGTAACTGAGATGTTTTTCATTAAAACATAAAATCAGCCCCAAAAATATGATCTGAAGTTAACCAGTTACATAGAGGTCCACGTCCCTCTCTCCTAGTCTGTCTTTTCCTGTGGCACAAATCCCTTGTAAAGGCCTTAGTATCTCTCTCCCCAAGTGGAAATATGTAGACTATGTGCTTTACCTCTAATGCTAATGTTTTTGTATTCAATTTTTATTAGTTTTTATCAGATTAAACTGTTCCCAGGGCAACAGGAACTGGTAAACGCACAATGCTAAATCCCTGGTCCAACCAGATCCAATACCAACTGGTTTCTTTTTCATCTAATTTTTGTGCTTGCAGGAATTTAAAATATTCTTCAGTTTGCCAGTCCTTTTCCCTCTATTTGTCTCTTGATCCATAGTTATGAACTCAGTGACATGTACTTTTTTCTAAACATATTAACTTTATTTTAATGCTATTGACACACCTTGGTATTTTCTTCTTTCTTGTGCATAATAGATATTTCTCAATGTTTGGAAAGACAAATGTTTCCAAACATATTCCCCTATATAAAAGGAATCTATTTATGTCCATCCTTTTTATTTTATTTATGGCTCTCTGCTACTAAAATGTAATTCTAACAGGAAAAAAACAGTCTCTTATTTTGATTTCTTGTGCTAACCTATGTTTAAAAAATATCAATTTCTTCAATCCCTTCTGAAGAGCGATGTCCCAGTTGCTTTAGCTTATAAAATGTGCCAAAACAATCAGGAGAGTTCTATATTTCACATTCCCCCACATTTCATTCAATAAGAGCTACTTTACCTTCAAGTTCTAGTACAGGATTGAGGCACATACACCTACCCCTGGATGATCCTGTTTTTAATATATATACATATAGTACCCCTCCAAAGCAAAAAAGACCTCCATATAAGATCTGCTTTATATGCACATGCTTGATCTGGGAGAGTCTCAGGCAAAATCCAATTTTTTCTTACATATCCCAGTGGGCTCCTAAGAAGAAGAATGCTGAGTCAAATACTTGCCTTCCACTGTGCTCTCAAACCTTGCTGAAGCTCGACTCAGCTGGCTTCAGACCAACCAGTTTGTATCCTGCAAGACCATATACATTGTTTTGTCCAAGATAGAGTTCCTGCAGTTTTACAGACTGGCTTTTTAAACAGTGACCATGATAATAAACACCTGGGGCATCATGTCAACAAAATCGGTGTCAAGAGCCAAACATATTTTTCCTGTGTTCTCCTATCTTCTAAATCCTATCTTCTAGATCCATAACTATATTGTACTGTGCTGTCCTTTCTAATTCATATTCTTGTTTTATAACGTAGTGACTGCAAAAATATGTTCAATATAGATCTACCATAATTCGAACGAAGAATCACTGCTCTAAGTATCACAATATTGGAAATTGACACATTGTATTAGCTTTCCCATTGCTGGGACAAATTACTCAATACCCACAACTTAAAGGAAGAGAGGTTTATTTGGCTCACAGTTCCATAGGATTCAGTCCACAGTAAGCTGGCTCCACGGAAAGAACATCCTGGTGGAAGGGTGAGGTATATCAAAGCTGCTCAGTTCATGGCAACAGGAAGCCGAACAGAGGAACAGTGCCAAAGAGGAAGGACTCAGAGACCATACATAGTGCCCAAAGTCACGCCTCCATGGCCCACCTGGACACACAGAATGTGGTTTACTAATCCCCTAGACAGGTCTGAAGCCCATCAAATTGACAATTAAGCTTAAACATCACATGCAGGCATGATAGTGACAGTTTCATACAGTGTATCATCCCTCTCCTGCTTAAGTACCGTCTTAAGATTCGCATGTATCTCTTTCAACTTTTTGTTTTTTTTTTTTTTTTTTTTTGGTATCGGGGATCGAACTCATGACCTTGTGCTTGCCAGGCAGGTACTTACACTGCTGAGCTAACTCCCTGGAAAGGCTTGCATATATCTTGAAATATATTCTAGAATCATTTTCTCTTGGATACTCAGACTCTTCCTGCTTAAACCAAAGGAGACTGTGTTAACTTGCTTTTTTTTTTTTGCATTACCACTGATATTTTTATGCAATAAGGAACCCAGGATTTTCTTAACCTCTGTCACAAGACAGTGGACAACTCTTTAATATCCCTGGTTCCATCTCAAAGAGAATAACATTACAGACCAAACTCTGACATTAAGGATGTGTATCTCATTGCCTCTGCCATCAACAATCTCAGGCAAAAGCCAGCTGGCATGAGATTGGGGAGACACTGATATGATAGCAGAAGGAAGGCTACTTAAATCACCTTAGTGACAGAAGAAGACTCTAAATATGCTTCTAACCTACCTTTTTCCTTTGCCTAGTTTAAATATGAAAGCTTATTAAACTATTTCTGTCTCTTTGAGCTAACAGAGTTCCTGTGATCCATAGCTATATTTTACTGTGCTGGCTTTCCTCCGTACATGTATTTTAAAAAGCACTTACACAATGCCTACTGTATGTCCTTTCCAAGTTCTGGTTTCAAGGCACAGTTTCTGGAGTGTTAAGATTTTCTTCCTTGATTCGTCAGGCTACATGCACAGCTATGGACACATGCTGGTTACTGGGCAGTGTGATGCCATGACCAGATTTGTATAGCCTGTCCTGGCTCAGGTCAGTCTGTCCCTCCACTGAGTCTGTCCCTCCTTCTCACTGAGTACCATCATAAGTACCTTGCTTAGATAATGTGTTCACTTCTTCAGGTTCCCAAAGATCATTTCCAGCTAGTAGTGATCTCTCCCAATGGAAAGAGCTGAGACCCATCTGCTGCAATGGGCTTGTTTGAGACTAAGTCATCATATCGCCTTCATGGTAACCACCAAACCCACTGAGAAATGACTGACTCACTTTTTCCCATCTATTGAAGAAGGCAAACATGAATATAACTGAGTTTTAGTTTTATTAGACTTGTATGGATATTTTCTTAAAAGTTGTGAACTGTGCTTGGTGATTTTTGAATCAGCCTCTTGCACTCTCACTGGAATTCTCTGGGTGTTCCTTTTAATATGCGCTCTTCCTTTGCTATGAATCTTGCCATGGTCTCTTGTGGCTTTGGAGAAGTTAGGTGTTGCTGTCAGCCCAGTAGGTTATCCTGCCAATGTCACTGTGATAAATTTGCTCTCTGCACAATGGGGAGAAAATAGATCAGATGGCGCTTGCTCTATTTGGGTTCCCACTTCCATTCACAGATAGCAGAGGAGACATAAAAAAAAATTCCATTAATTTTTCCATCTGACAGAAGAGCTGGTTGGTGGGAGGGACACCAGGACCTACGCCAGGACTCCGAAAAGTGGGCTTTTGAAAACAGCCATGGGAAAGCACTGCCCATGTGTTAGATGATTCAGAACAGTTCTGAGAGATATCAAACCTCCAGACACAGAAAGAAAAGTAGAACAGTGTAAATAAGCATGCAGAATGCCAGGGTTCACCCTGCAGAGCCAGAGACCTGCAAGAAATAGAAACCACAGTGAGAACATAAGATCAGAGGTGACGAATTCAAGGTAGCGGTAACTGAGCATTAAGAAAAGAAGTGGGGCCGGTCCTTTTCCCCTATTGTGCTCTGTTCTTTGCCATTAACCCTGTCTCTTCCCAGCCCCTGTAGCATGTAGCTGGGTGGGAGGGAGGTCCAGGCATGTGGGTTGGTTGAGGAAGAGTCAACTTTCAGTGCTGTGAGGATATGTGGATCAAGGGTGATAACGCTGGGCCTAGGAATCTTCCTCTGTCAATCCTGAGTTCTCTGAAGTCCTTTTCACACATAGACTTTGTAGTAAGAATTTGTATCTTTCCTTCTGTCCATGTATGGCAGCAGAACTGAGAGAAAAGTGTCAAAGTGAGTGTGTGGAATATCAGAAAGTTATCAAAAGAAGGGGGAATCAATCATGTTTGTTCTTTGCTTCTGTGGAATTCTGGAGAAATCTTAAGACAAAGGTCAATCATGGGCCCCTAAGGATGTTTCTGAGAGCAGAGAAGTTCTTAATGACCACAAACTTCATACTGATTCCTGAGGCAAAGGGTCTGGTGTAGCTGAGAAAGCTGACTGTGTATCAGAATTACTCAGAGAAGCTGAAGAAATACAAAATGTAAATAAATATGTGAAAAAATGTTCACCATCATTGGTCATTAGAGAAATGCAAATTAAAACAACACTCAGATTCCATCTCCAGAAAGAATGGCCAAGATCAACAACAGAATTACCCAGAGACAACAGAGTATTTAAATCAGAATCTTAGGAAAATGGCACAACCTTTTGTGTTTCTTGTTGTTTTATTTTCATATTTAAGGTTCCACTAGTGATTCTGGCATATAGGTGGGACTGAGGACCATTTCTCTTGAATGAATCTGTGAGATGTTTAATCACACCATTTCCTTCAGCACAGCATTTGGGTCAGTGTTAGATCCAAAGTGTCAGGTACACCTGTCCTCCTTTCCACCTACCAGTCCACGTGTACACAGAGCCCTTGAGAATCAGATTCTCTGTCCAAGGCCACTACATATACTGCAAAAAAAATCAAGCTTTATCTTTCTCTAAAGAAAATAAACTTGGCCCCAAGTTTATTATATGAAGGTAAAGAGATCAAGATGAATCAGTCTCCATGCAGCAAGATCATCATTGGGGCTAGTACACTAGTTATAGAAGGATGAAGAAAATGGAGAGAGATTGGTTGATACAGGACATTGAAGTGGAAAAATAAAGCAATAGATTTAAGTTCAGAAGAGATGAAGAAAAGGAGGAAGGTCAGACAGCAAACTGTAATCGATTTGACCTTATGTTTTCTAGCCCACATGTGTAGAGGTGTTTGTACACAGTAGGACTTACCATGGGATTTATGATTAAAACTTACTCCTGTTTGGTTATCTTTAAATCACCTGGATAGACAGTGATCATACTGTACAGAGAGAACTAGGTTAGAAACTGTTCAATTTTTTATGTCAAGGTAATCTGACCTTTCAAGCATTAAACTCTGTAGAAAATATTCATTATACACTACTTTTGGTGAAAAGAAATAATTGGCCAGAGTTCTTGGTCTGTCATCTGTGTGGCACTGACCTCCCTCATGTCATCAGAGATCTAATGAACAAGGAAAGAGAATGACTGGGTCAAAAAAACAGCAGTAACTTCAAAACAGATTTGACTCAGAGGGTCCTATTATGTAAAGAATGAACTTGGCGATGTCTGATTCTTAGAAATCTGTTAGCTATGAAGAAAAGGGGGAAAATTAATTCAGAGAGAAAAATTACAACCTTTTTCCAAAGTATGTTTGTCATCAGTCTAAATGTCACTAATGCCCTGACAAATATCTCAGGTTGATTTTCTCTTTTAAAAGGCACCATATAAGAAACATATGCCAGAGCTGCCATTTTGGCTGTCTGGTTTTCTTGCAGTCCAAAGAAAAGAAAATGTGCATCCCCTTGAATCCAAGTCCAATTTGTAGTCATCCCAACAGCTGCCTGCTTCCCCTCCATGAAGAACGCTCATCTTCCTACTTCCAAAGCAGCATTGGTAAAATCCCGAGCTCAATGGGAATCTCATAGCATCATTTAATTTGTTCCCCATCCACAGTTCATTGAGACAGAGGGTAGGAAAATGACTGCACAGATTATCTAGAGCCTTCTAGCTCAAAACATTTTTTTAAAATTGTTGTTGCTTTTCATTTCTTTGCTTGATTCTGGGGCTTGAACCCACGGTCTTGCATATACTAAGGACACACTTCTACCACAGCGAGGCTCAGCCAAAAGTTTCTCTTGAAAGAGTTGTAGCAGTGCAGTCAGGGCTGAGGTCCACACCAGCCAAGGGCTTCTCCTTCTCAAGGATTTAAGTGCCACCAGAAGGAACCAATCCTGAGTAATCATAGGGCTCCTGTGCAGTCCCCAATTCACCTGAACCACCTCAGACTTTCCTTACCCTGTGGGTCAAGCCCATGTGAAACAGAAGCCAGGTAGGTCTTTTCCTGGCAGACTCCCTCACTTGCTGCTGTGGGGTTTCCTGCTGCTAATTCTGCTCCCAGCCCAGAATTCACAGATTCCTCCTGTTGTCCTAAAGTGCTTCCAACATGGCTGTGAGATTACTGATGCTAACAGGAAGGGGCAGCACAGGCTTCTCTCCTAGGACGAATCCTTCTAGGTACTTTCCACAGGGAAGATTGGCCGGGTTTCTGTAAATGGTAAACTCCCGGAACGGTAAATTTGGCCTGCAGGGGTCAGGGTGGGTTGTTAGGTTTGCGTGTATTTCCTCCATTTAGAGACAAAGTGTACATACTTTAAAAATAAAGTAAGAGATAGAAGAAAAGCCTCTGTGTGCATTGTCTGGAGCGTCTGCTGCTCTGTGCTGTGCGTGAGGAGATAAGGACCACGCTGCAGTGTGGGAACTGAGGCTCCCTAGATCCACTTATCTTTCTGCCCTTGCACACAAGCACAGCAGCAGTCAGAGCGGTGACCGCTGTGCGTCCTTCTGCCCCATATATGGCCTCTGTCTCAGGGTGGGGGCGGGGGAGGTGTGCTGGTGTGCCTTGTAACCTCTGACATTTGGGCCTCTTTTTTCAGGAAGGCAACTGGTGCCTTAGTAAGACAGCCAGCACCACTGAATTTGGGGAGTGGGGCTGCCAGATGCTACACCTTCCTCCTGTTTCCTGAACTTCATTCAAGTACTGTTTCATGATTTTGGTTTTTAACAATAGTACTCTTAGAGACTCAGGGAAGATGCCAAGAATGTGACAACCTTCTTTCAAGTGCATTTGTGTGTAGGGGCTGGGCCGGCCTGGTTGATTTGCCTGTCACTCCCTTGAAGGGTTTCTTCAAGGGGATACCTCCTCAGGGGTTTCGTCACAAAGCTTTCCATAGTCAGTGTCTCTGACACCTCTCACTGTTAGTTTTAGATTCCTATTAACCAACCTATTATGATAAAAAAATCAAGGAGACCAATTGAAAGAAAGATGCCCTACAGTTGTTGACAGAAGAGAGACTCAGGAAAGAAGATGGTTCTCTTTCCAACCCAGACAGTTACTTTACAAGGTGTCTGATCAAAAAGAAAAGAAGGTGGTGAAGAAGGAGGTTAAGCATCCTGCTTTGGGTTCTTTGGGGTCTCACCTTATTTCAGGGAATCGCAGAGCCCGCAATGGACCTATGGAATTCCTGTCGTCCGTTGTGCTAGTCCTGTCTTAATCACAAGCCATACTAATCTGTGCATGTGGCCCTACTGTCTCTCAACTATGCTTTCTGATTCCAATGTACTACAAACAGACTCCTCCTTTTACAATTAAAGAAGAAAAGTTGTCCCTGTTACCAGATATTTACAATCCAAGAACTGTTTGAAAACTGACCATGAGTTACTTTGTTGTCATCTGAGCTACAGAGGTAATGTCCAGCTCCATCTGTCCACCCCTCCTTAAGAAAATAGCTTGTTGAATGAAGTCTTAGGGGTTTGATGAGAAGCATGTGGTCCTCTGGTCTGAGGCCCAGGGAGAATAGGTCCTGGTATCTGCCAGCTGGGTGAGGAAACCATCATGAAAAGTAAAAGGTCAACAGGGCAGTCAGAGCAGCCAGGATTTGGGCTCCAAGGAAAGATGAATCATTGTGGCAAGAGACTTTTCCCATGGAATCTGGGGATGAGCATAAGGGAGCTATAAGGAGGGGTGCAGAGTTGCTCTGAGTACCAGCTGCCTCCCTGGGGTTACCTGTGACATAGGTCAGACTATACTCTGGAGTCAGTGTCTAAAAGCCAGCTACAAATGCATCCTTATAGGCCTTTCAGGAAGGCCGCCTCGGGTACTAAGGATGCTGGCAAATTAACTGCACTGAAGATTTAATGCATAGACAAAATACTTTTATGGCACTCCATTTCTTTCAACACATGCAACATGTCTTCCTCAACACACACACACACAACTACACTTTTTATTGAAATAATGATGTAGTAGCATTAATGACAAATTTAGAGAAGGATAAAGGCTAATGATTCTGTAATCGGCCAAGTGGCTATTTCATTTTTATAGGTTTCCTTCTCGTTCTTGTGTATACGCATATAATAGTTCAAGCATTTTGTAGTCTGCTTTTTTCCACAGTGGCATATCATAAACACTTTTCTGATTACACATAACCTCTGTAATTGCCTCCTTTAATGGTTGCAGGGTGTAACATCCTGAAGAATTTACCAGGATTTACTAGGTAGTATTTTCTGTGCATATTTAGGTTCTTTCTAGGCTTTTTATTTTGTTGCACTTGTTTATAATGCCCTTATCACAATTGTATGTGAACAGTTTTGCATCTCTTGCATCATTCCCAGAAGAAAAATGATTACAATGGGGGTTATAGACCTCCTAATGCCCTTTTTATATATTGTCATATCACCTTGTGAAAGGGTTGTACTCAGTGCCACCTTTCACAGTGTCGTATCAGCTAAATTGCAACTCTGACAGCATTTAGTCTCCATTTTTGCAAATTCTGTAAAATGGTATCTCCAAGTTCCTTTAATTGTCATTATTTTCATTGCTAAAAGAGATAAAATTTCTTCCATGTGTTTTAATTTTAACCTGATATGAATCATTTATTCATATCCTTTGCCTATTTCTGAGACTTGCTTTTTCCTACACTTCCCATGAACTATTAACCCTTTTGTCATAATGATGCAAATTTTATGCAATCTATTAAATGTTGCATTTCTATTCTGAAGTCCAGGCATTTGAGTATAATAATATTTGCCTTTTATTTCCTTTAATCTTATCTGTTACTTCAAAGCATGGATAAGAGTGATTTCTATAAAGGATGTAGACTATTTTATCACATGCTAGTCTACAATTTAATTTTAAAATAAAATATTTAACTCTATTATCCATCCAGAATCTTAGATTCTTATCTTCAGATATTTCTTTTGTGTCTTCCTGAATGTTTTTCTAATTTGCTATCTGCATAAGCACAGAGACATGTGCTTAATAATCCTGCCTTTCTATTGTCGAAAATCTGCTTTATCATTGTTCTGTATTTTCATGCAGTCATATCTGTTTATGTACCCCTTATATTGTACTGTATTATTCTTTTTCAGTTCATGCCAGAGTGAGTAAATTAATTTTGCTTCATGGAATTTCCTAAAATTCAATTCCTTTTCAGAATAAAAATTTCTTGTTGTACATTTCCAGATTAACTGAATAGCAATTTTATTGAATTCAAAAATTAGAATTTTAATTAAATTGCAGTATATATAAGTGAAATTTAAGAGAATAGCATTTACAAAAGTTAGTAGTCTCATTCTGTAACAAAGTACACCTTTTCATTTCATCAAATTTTAGACAGTTTTTTATTTCATTCTAAATGTTCCATTCACCCAAGTAAATTTTTAAAATTTTAATATTTTGTAGTGATCCTGAGTAGAATTTTTCATGATGATTTCTTACTGAACATACCAGGTTACTTGCTTTTATTTATTTTTAATGTTAAGTATTACCGTTTTTAAATAATAAAGCAGTAGCATTTTTTCATTGTCACTTATGTAAAAAGAAATGCAAAGCCCTTAGTTTATGTAAGGGCTCCATCATGTTTAAGAGATGTTTGTGACCTTCTGGAAAGAGATCTTTCATACTTTGATGGTGTGAGAGGGCACAGAAATGAAGAGAGATTTAAAATATGTTTGAACATCCAGCAAATGACTTCACATGCTCTAAGAGTTCCCAAGAACATGGCCATGAAGCTGAGTGGGTTATGTTAGATTTCCCAAGAAGTCTTCCTGGGGCATTGATCTATTTCTTGGACCTCAGAGGACCCAGGAACCCAAAGTAGAATTTAGGATTCCAGATTATAAAACATGATGGCTTAGCGATCTAACAGTCTTGAGACATTTATATGTGGCTGGATAGAAAGCAAGTCCTCCCCCTCCTTAGTTACTGTATCTGGTTTACCTTACTGGGAGGCAGTGTCCTCTGGGAACTACAAAAAGAAATGTCAGTGATGGAAATTAATTTTGAAATTACAAGTGAAATGATTGAATTAATGATCTAGGGAGCATTTTTTCTCCTCCAGACATGGCATCAGGGACTTTTCCCTGACCCATCCTCATTCTGGGAAGTGGTACCAAATATTTCCCTTCTGCCAGTGATGACAGTCAAGGTCATTCATGGTAGAGACAGGACTGCCATTCTGATAAAGTTTCACAATGTGGAGGTCTAGATCCCTCTTAATGAGTAGACATACCCAATCTCCCATGTATCATATCTTTTTTGAAACAGTCCACGATGAATATCAAATGGGACAGGCAGTTTGCAGAACTTGTAGTTAGCCCCAAATTCAAACCCAAACTCACTGTTTACCAGCCAATCAAGGATAGTTTCTTAAATTCTCTTTTTTTTTAACTTGTCTCTTGTTTTCTAATTTCAAAGTGGAACTATATTCATTTATTTGGGAAATACTTGAGGCTTATCTTTCATGTGTTTGATTCTGATAAAGATGACATTGCACGGCAGATGGCACACAAATACCAGTGCTCGTGGGGCTGTACTGAAGGGGGGAAGCAAGGGTAACTACAGATTCAGAAACATGTAATTTCATGTCAGTTAATGCCATTAGAAATAATAATGAAAAATATGATAAAGTGATTTTGAAAAAGATGATCAGAGAAGCTTTTTTCTAAGGCGATATCAGCACAGAAATGAATAAAAGTGAAAATTTGCTTTGAAAATAGTGAAGGAAGAGCATTTCAGCCTTTGCAAAGGTCCTCTGGTAGAAGCGTGCTTACCTGAAAAATAAAGATGGCCAGTATGACAGGAGCAGTGGGACTCATGGGGAACATGCTACTAGTTGGTGAATTCAGAGAGGTATGAGGGATTGTGTACAGCAAAGTTCAGGAAACAACATTCAGCAGGCCAAGTCCAAACGACCCTCTAGGCTAAGAATGGTTTTTCAATCTTAGGAGGTTTGTTCTACGTAAGAGGGTGAGAACAATACAACACAGGTCATACGTCATCCACAAAGCCTAAAACATTTTGCTGTTTGGCCTCTTACAGGTAAAATTTTCCAATTCCTGATGCAGGATCTTAGAGGTCACAGCAAGGACTTTGCACCTATAACTGGGATTGGGTGGGAGAGGATTAAGCAACAGAGACCCATGATGTGATTCACAGTTTTAAAAGAATGACTCTAGGGCCGGAGATACAGTTCAGCAACACAGCACCTGCCTGGCAAGCGTGAGGTCCTGAGTTTGACTCCCAATACCAACAGGAATGGCTCTGGCTCTGGCCCTGGCTCTCATGGTGGCTCCCACATAGCAGCAGGAAGGGACAGAGGAGGGAGCTTAGTTAGGAGGCCATTCTCATAGTCCGGGCAAGACACAGGGCTGCAGAATGGACCAGACAGGTAGCAGCAGGATGCTGAGTAGTTGGATGCAGAATGTATTTTGAAGGTGGCACCAAAAGTAGCTTTTGACTGACTACGGGATGTGAGAATTAAAAGGGAGTAAAGGATGACCCTGAGATATTTGCTCTACTCCTCCTAATGTTGTGGAACTGAATGAGAGAATTATCTTTTCTGCCCCTAAGGCTTGATCCCTCCACTCATCCACTGTTGGGCAGTCAGAGTTCCTGAAGCAGTTTTGATCATGAAGGGAAGGTCTTTTTGAGAACCTACCCTAGGGGCTGTTAGCTGTGGAGCAGAGTCCACCCACTGGGCTTTTCAGTCTTAGCCCTGCAAGTCTCTAGCTGTCCCCTTCACCAGCCCCAGCACTCGCCAGTGGACAGCTGTAGGTCCCTGCGTCTGTCACAGCTTCCATCCCCAAACCTTGGCCCCTGTGGCTTCCTCTCGCAGCATCAGTACGTGTCATAGTCTGTGGCTGACCTGCCATCATGATAATGCTGTTCCTTAAAACAGCCTCCTTTCTGTCCTAGTCTATTCCAGCGCTCTGCTTTCCCATGTTTAATGGGTATGATGTTTCTATTTGCAACTTGATTTTTTTTTATACAACACTTATGTCCCCTACTCAGCTACAGAAAAGGAGATAGTGTGGCATATGATTAAACTCCCTTGTCTTTGTTAAGTCCCAACTCTGTACTTGGAACCTGTATGACTTTGAGCAAGTTGCTTAATTGTTTTAAGTCTCAGTTTGCCACAGCTTTACAATGGGATCGTTACCATAGTCATTTTGCAGTGTTAATTAAGAGAAAATGGGATGATTCATGCATACTACTTAGCACAGTTCTGGGCCTGTAATAAGGTTCGATCCCATTAGGCTCAAACTATACCAGCTCTAGGAAGGAACTGAAGAAGTTTGTTCCCCTTCTCTTCTTACTGATGCCTTGTGCCCTTGCTTTACACACAGTAGCCAAGTGGGGATATCATAAAGAGCTAAACAAGTTCAGAATCTACCTGTAATCCTAAATTCATACTCCTCTATCCCCACATCAGCTGTGATAAGTGAGATGCGATACCTGTCCTTGAGCACAATGCTCCTCACATACAAGCTCAAGGAAGTCATTCCTCCCTTGAGAGCTGCTGTGATTTGGTGGTGTATGATGTGTCACAACTCCATGATGACAACTACCAAGGGCTCTGCCAGGAAAATCCCTCTGCCACTCTGAAGTGCAATCATTCCCTTAAAGAGTGGTTCTTAAGATGTCCCTGGACCAGCAGCATCAGTATTGCCTAGCACTTGTTGGAAAATGCACATTCTCAGGCCACACCCCTGGCTTAAGGGATCGCACACCTGGAGTAGGAATGATTCTGACATTCACCAGAATCCAAGGGCCACCACATTATAGAAGGGACCATTTGGGATAGAAAGTTTCCCAGGTTCTGCCTTCCCATTCAATCCTAGTGGGATCCTTACATCCTCTACTTTTCTGGTGACACCCTAATGGGGGACATGAGGATGTTTCTTAAAGTGTCAGAGAAGGAGAGGAGGTCAAGCTCATCAGTGCTGCTTTCTGGGCTTGGTATCTCTTGACTTTTGACTTCGTAGGATTCCAGAGCTGATAGGGATTCAGAAGAGCTGGAGGAAGGTGCGACCCGCAGTTAACAGCACAAGATACAAGTTAGTCAGTTGTTCTGTTTGGTTCAGGTGTATGTGCCCACAGCATAAGCCTTTGGGAGCTGTTGGTTAACTTGCAAGAATACAAGTGTTTAGGGACAGTTTCAATTAGAATGACAAGATGTGCAAATTATTTAGTGTGTTTAATTTTAATGTAAGGTGTTGACACATTTGTAAATATAGAAACTGAAGTTAGTGCAAACAGTTTCACAAATTTTGGAAATATTGTGAAGAGCACTGTAATCCCTACATGGTATTGAAGTCTGGAGAATGCTTAAATATCTCCATTGCAGTAGGAAGAAAAGCACAGCCGCCTTTATATTTAGTTATCAGCTTTTTTGGAACATGATACTATGCTTATCTTTCTTTCTCTTCTTTAGGCTCATTGTGTGACATGAAAAATCATCTCTTTGACAGAGTGGTTCTCTTAATTCAAATAGAGTCGGAATAAAATTACTCGAGGCTGTATTATGCAGACTGCTGTCTTCCTCTGGCCACCAGGCTTCTCTTCGACCTTGTTCTTGCTGTGGTCGGAGGGGAACCCTGGGGCAGGACACAGCCCTGTAGTCTGCGGGACTGCTGCTCGCAGTAAAGGGTGCTAGCAACAGAAGGACAGTGTTAGAAGTTCTCAATAAATATTATGTCAGGCTGTGGATTCCCTTTTGTGCAAGTTTAGTGGGTGGGGCAAAGCAAGGCTGTGTGATCAAAATTTTTTGACAGTCTGGATACAGGTTAGTGCGACGGCAAGAGATTTAGGTAATAGAGTGGATAGTCTGATGCCAAAAAATTCAGAGTTTTATGTAGAGTTCAGCTTTTCCATTCTACCTAATCACTATGGCTGGAACAAATTATAGTTTGGTCTCATGTGTACGATTCAACGTCAATGTGTGACCATCTCCTCCTCTCGCATCTCCCACTTTGCCATTTGGGCAGCCACAGAGGCTGCAGGCCAGGTGAGGAGACAGTCCCAGATTTCAAAGCCATCCCTTGTTAGAGAGACTGTGAAAGAGGACCCGGGTCAGGGAGGGGTGGAAGGGGGAAGACCTTGAGATGCAGGATGCAGAACACAAGTGCACAACTGCTCACCGAGCCGCCCTCCTGTTGCTGGGCTGTAGTTTCATTACGCTTATTTCTCTTTCTCACTCTGAATGCTTCTGAGAAGTTTCAAACAAAGGTAAGCAACACCTGTGTCATTGACATGCTTCCCTGGTCAAACAGCCCTGGGTTTCTGCTGACTTATGGCAGGGTCAGTTCTGAGGTGTGACCCCCCACATCCTCCGCCAAGGCTATTGCATGTCTGTGGTCACGAGTCTCCTGCCCATCAGCCGGACCCTCGCTCGCTGCTGGAATGATTTCCTTGGGAGCTTTGCAATGAGTTTTTTACTCAGAGTCTGTCTCCCAGAATTTCTGTGCTGCTTTGCAGTTAGAGGAGCCACAACTGGTACCCACTGATCCTTTTCCTCATTCCCACAGGCAGCACAAGGGGGTGGCCACAGGACCTTGTTATATGGCCATGCAATTCTCCTGCGGCATTCTTTCAGTGGAATGGTAAGCACGACCTCATTCAAGGAGGGGCAAGAGATAAAGGGGGGAGCTGTACAGGAAATAGAAACTCCACATTAGCACTAGGAGCAATTTAGAATGTAAATAATTATGGGTCATTACTGTCTCAGCATTGCCTTCATATTATGTGCCAGTAATATATTTGTATTTGCTTAATGTATGGTATGTATTGGCTCTATTAGGGAAAGAGTCGTGTCATTTTTGCTTAATTTCACTAAACCTAATCCCACCAAACACAGTTCTTAGACATACTAGATGCTCAGTAAACTTTTGTTCAGCTCATGACTGGTCAAATGAACCCTGGAATAAATGCTTTCATTAATTTACAAGGATAACCAACATAAAAGGAAAAGCCAAATGGAATTTTTTTACCACATTTTTTCTCCTTTACCTAGCTAAATGAAATGAAATGATGTCCAAGTCCTGGGAAAATTTGAAGGTATTATGTTAATACAGAGGCAGAAGGAAGATGAGGGATAAGGCAGTGACAGAAAGATGATCAGGCTATAACTAATTATGAATTTACAACCCAAATAGCCAGAATGGTGATAACTCAGTGTAATTTGAATACATTACAGTTTTAACAAATATACCTTGTAAAAGGCATATATTAAAGATCTTTTCCAGAGAGTATTAACAAAAATATTAATGATCTCAATCAAGTATATGTGCCAACTCCAAGAAGATTTACCCTCAATTCCTAAGTATATTATCCTCACTTGATAGCAGTTTAGGAAGATGTGTCTTCTTTCTGTAGCCCTAGTGGTAACCTGATAAGTTCCTTCAAGACTTTATTTTCACACATTCATACCCACAACATCATGCAAAGTTCATCTCAAAAACCTGAACTATTAGATTACCAGCAGGATCAGCAGCTGCCTTCTAAATAATTCATTTATTGCAGCATTTTTTCCAAGTACTGGTAAGAAGTTAACCTTTCAGCCAGAACACTTATGTTTTAGTCCTTCCTGGTAAAAAGCAGAGAACAAAAAATAGCCAAGTGTCTTTGAGTAGGAGATTGGGACTTTCTGAGAGTGGGGAAGCATTGCATTCTGTCAGTCTCTGGAACTGTGAGGTGATTATTTATCTTTCAAAATCTGTTTCTTATCCATAAGGCAATAAAACTCTCACTTCTCCCTTTTTCTACCTAAAATAAAGCTTCAAACAGTGCACTTATTATGGCTTGGAAAACTCAGGCTAGATGCTGGTAGAGGTAGGAAGAGTCATGCTGCTTATCATTATGTTTACTTCTCCTCACAAAATTCCAGTTAACAAAAGTCTGCACTGGCTGCTTCCTTTTAAGAGCAGCACTGGGAATAGAGCCAGTGGAATGTAACTTTCAATGATTTTCCATCTTCTTGCAGAGAACTAGAAGTACAGCTCAAAAAGCATGTTCCCCAGAACCCCCTGCCTTTAACTCAGAGACATTCCACT
>RJWT010014011.1:0-21371 GCA_004365215.1 Cuniculus paca
ATCCATTGATGCGTCAATCCAGGAAGATCCCTGATGTGCCCAGCCTGGGTGTGGCCTTGGGATAGGCCAGGACATGCAGAGTAAGGCCAGGGCCAGCAGTCGGGCCTGCTCTGGGTTGGCTGTGTGACCCTATCCATAAGCCTCAATTCTCAGACAATCCCTCCCTGCATCTTCATGAGTTAGAGCATCATATGAGACAGCCCCACCAGACACCCCCAAAGCGTGTGACAAGGGACCAGAGTTATAGCATGAAGGAAGGCCTCCCCAGGCCCCCCTGGGTCTGTTTCAGTCCTGGTCTCCTGGTCTGGGTGGGGCCCCATGGGACTGGCGGGCTTCCAGCCTTCCCAAATCGGCTTCCTTCCTGTCCCCGCATCCCTGTGAGGGCTCCCCCTCGTGGCGCTGCCTAGACTAACAGGTATCAGGGCTTTCTGAGGGAGAAAAAAAGTTTCTTGCGGACCAGAAAAAAAAAAGGCCCACCCCATGTTACAGACGAGGCAGTTGAGGTTCAGGAAGAGACTTAGAGGTGAATCACAACTCAGGTGGCTACACCTGGCCCTGCTGGCACTTGCTGCACGACTCGAGCATCACTTGCTTTTTGCAGCTCAGTGAACAAATGGTGCGGATCCCAGATTCTCTGTGCGTGTAGCAGTGTGACCGGGGGATGTCTGTCCACACAGCGTTCTCTCCCGGGCTGGGATTCCTGGATGTCAGAGACTCTGCGTCCAGAGCAACTGCGCAGCTGCAGACTGAATGCATTTGGAGCCGGAGACCAGAGAGAGCTCATTGGAGAGGATGGGGTTGCCACTGAACGTTACTTAGAGACCCAAGATGACCAACTCAGCCAGAGGGGTGCATGTGTGTGCGTGGGGTGTGTGGTGTGTGTGTGTGTAGTTGCACATATGGAGCACTGTATCTAAGTGAGACCAAGTCACCAAGCGATTAGCCCAGACCCAGGTAGATATTAGGGAAAGACCAAGATATAGGGAAGGTACTCACTAGGTAGCATTACCTGTCCAGAAACTGCCTGATGGGTTTTTGTTGGAGACAGGGTCTTGCTATGTAATTCAGGTTGGCCTTGAATTCACTGTGTAGTTAGGCTGGCTTCACACTCACCAAGATCTTCCTGCCTCAGCCACCCATGTGCTGGGATTACAGACATGTGCTGCCATGCCCGGCTACAGCCCTGTATTTATGGAGCCGGGTTCAGGGAGAGCTATGCCATGGCCATCTCTCCACGCTGCCTTGGGTCCTGTAGCCTGGGCCCTGGCTCTGTGGTCAGGGTTGGGGGAGGTGAGGTTAGATGCACAGCAATGAGGTGGGGAAGGCAGGGCAAGGGGCGGCCCAGCTGGAGCTGAGGGGCTTCCCTGTAGTCTTCTCTCCGGCAGGCTCATGAAGTCCAGGGTTCTGCTCCCCGAAGTAAGCTCGAGGGCCCTGGGGAGATGTACCAGTGCTGTCTAGGGGACAGGAGAGGACCCAGGCCGCTCCCTTGATACAGCTGCAGGGTGCCCGGGAGTGTGGGAGGGCCTGGACTGCAGGAACAGCCCTGGGCTCTGAGCCGGGTGCCCAGGGTTCGCTGCCAGCTTCCGCTTGATAGATCTGTGACCTTGACTTCACCTTTCTCACCTCCAATGCTTCTTTCTTTCTTTTATTTCTTTTCCTTTCCACAGTGCTGGGGATTGAACCCAGGGTCTCGAACATGCTAGGCAAGTGTCTACCACTAAGCTACATCCCCAGCCCTTTTAGTTTAATTTTTAAATTTTGATACAAGGTCTTGCTAAGTTGCTTATACTGACCTTGAACTTGCGATCTTCCTGCCTCAGCTTCCCAGATAGCTGGGATTACAGGCATGCACCCTGTGCCTGGCTTGAGCCTTTGTTTTCTTATCAGTGAAGTGTGGAACAATGGTACCTACTCAGAGATGTTGGAAGCATTAAATAAAAGAAGCAGTGAACTAAGGCCAGGTTTATAGGAAGTGCTCAATAAACAGCGCGGAGTATGAGGAAGGCACCTTCTGTTTTTACATGGCTGATTCACAGACCAGAGCACTTGGGTCTTGGAATCCTAAACTCTCTCCGGCTCTGAGATTATTCTGTGGCTCTGGGGAGTGAAAGCCTGGGAAGTTCATGCTGGGTGGGGGACCCCAAGGCCAAAACTTGTGCCTCACACCTTGGTGCCCAAGGGAATCTTGGGACAAGTCGCAGGGCCGTGAGGGTCCTGGCTTTTCGCGTGCAGCCTGCGCCTGGCAGTTGGGTTTGAGGGAGGAGGAGGGAGGCTCTCGTGGGGCGGGGCAGGCAGGAGAGCTGTTTGCCCATCATGTTTACCAAGCTGCACTGAATTATGACTCAGTGCCAAGATCTGGCTGCAGGCGATTGTCTAAATCATTTAGGGGTTGACAAGGAGGGGAGGGAGGGGACATGGGAGCTGGAGGGAGAATGTTCCTGTAATTCTTCAGTCTGAGGTACATTAAGGAGCCATAAACCATGTCGAGAGCTTGAATTACATTGGAGAGATTATCCTGTTACAGTTCATAATCCTGGATAATATACCATCTTGGAACACACCTGCCTGGGATAAATCTCACCTGTAATGGCCTGACCCTGGGGACCAAGGATGTGGAGGTCGCTGGCAGGGCCATCAGAGTGGACATGGCCTGGAGAGAGGCACCTGGAAGCCCCACTGTGGTCCTGAGTCATCTCCACGCCCTGACCTCTGCCCTGGCCTGGAGGGAGGATGGAGCTGGGCACTTTAAACTTCCCCGTTGCCTTGCCAAGGGCCTGGTTCCCGTGCTCCAACCCTACCTCCTGCTCCCTAGTGACAGCTGGCAGCTGTCTCTGTCTCTGTCCCTGCCTCCAGACTCCTTTCTCTGAATGCCTTCCCCGACCCTTGCACACCCATCCAGCATGGCTTTCTGGTTGCTGAGACAAAATTCACAACTTAAAGAAAGAGCAGTTTGGCTCACGGCTTTCAGAGGGTTCAGTCCATGGTCAGCGGCTCCAAGGCAGGAAGGGCCAGGTGGGAGACTGCTGCTCACCCCACAGCAGCTGGGAAGCAGGAAAGGGAGGAGCAAGGAACAAGGACACACTGTTGCAGGTCATGTCTTTGGGGACCTACCCCTTCCAACCAGGCCCCACCTCTGAATGGGAGACTTTTGGGGGACACTTTAGATCTAAACCATGACACAGCATGGCCCACAGAGATGTCTCTAAGAAGCCGCTTCAATGTCTTTGACCTGAGAGCTCTGTCCCATGTCATGCACCAACCTGGCTCCTCTTTCCCCAACCTGTCACGTCATTCCTGCTGTTTTGCTGCATCCTGGGGGGGCATTACCAGCCACGGGGCTGACTGTCCTGGTACATCTCAGTGTGACAAGTCACCACCCCTCCAAGGTCTGACCACAGCATCTTTAGGGTGCAGTCCTCCCAGCAATTTCATGACTTTCTCTGGGTGGCATGGCGAGCTCTTTCCAGGCCCAGCTGTCTCCATTGCAGACAAGTGTCACTTCTCTCTCTAGGGAGGCCTGACTACAGCTGGGTTCCTGCCATGTGTTCCTACTGTGGCGCTGTGTGACAACCCACGATCCATCTATCCTGGTCTCTGCTCTACTCCTGCCACCTGCCTTCCCCGGATTCACAAGCCATGTCTGCCTCTATCTAGGGACACAGGGAGAACATAATTTTGGGCCTCCTGGGGCTTCTACCAACCCATGTCACTCAAGAGCTTCCACAGATGTCACTTGTCTGGTGTCACTGAGTGCCAGGCCCTGGTCTTACTCTGACCCGATTGACCTCTTGTACCCCATACCAGTCTTATGAGGTTATTGTGAGACAGTTTCTGTTTTATATATAAGAATGCTGACCCTTGGAGGACTGATAAAAAGTATGGTATATTTAAATAAAAATAAATTGTTACAGTGAAAGACACATTGCTACGAATCCCCCTCAAATCCTCCTCCTTGCTTTGAGCACATTTGTCTTATCATTTTTGCCACTTTCTAAAGCAGTTCTGGGCATCTTCTTTCATGAGTGTCTTTACCAGACTTATCAAAAACCAGTAAATGCTGCTTCTGAGCAGCAGAAAGGTGGCCTCATGCGAGCATAATGCTGTGTCCTCACCCACCTTCGTCACTGGGTCTGGCACTGTGTGACTTCCGGCTCTTCCTCAAAGTCAAAATGATCGCAAAAAGAAAATGTTTTGAATCAATTCAGAACATCGAGGCAACCAGAACAGCACAACTAAAGACACTCAAGGTGTCTTTTATAGAAAAAAAAAAAAGAAGAAGAAGAAGAAGAAAAGAACCCCACCATATTTTTTATAAGACCTTACATAGTGCCCCAGCCCACCCCTGGTCCAGGGCAGAAGTGGCCTTAGAACCCACGTTCCAGAGCATGTGAGCTTAACCCTCAAGGCCACACTGGCCTCTATGGTGGCAGTCGTACTGGCTTCCTCCCCAGCTCCCTGTCCCCAGTTCCAGCTCTAGCACCCCACCTTTTCCAGCCTTGGACAAGCTCTGCATTACAGGTGGCTCTGTTTCCTGGATTCCTCCCCTCTGTGTCTCCATCATGCATCCACGGAATCCTGGTGTGTCAGGGCTGGCAGGGGCCTGAGACTTTACCTGACCCTGTGGTTTTCCAACCAGAGCGTAGAAGTCCTATTGAGAAATCAGATCAGTGAGGGGAGGGGTGTGCAGACTCCATCCACTTCAGCTTCCTGCCCTGGACTCCTGCTGCATGCTGGGAAATACTTGCCCACTTGTCCGCACCGCAGTGCACATCAGGAAGGGACGCTAAGGTTCTGGACACTGAGGATCAACTGTTCAGCCACGAGGACCTCGTGCCTTCATTACTAACTGAGGATACACTATGGCAACCATTCACTTCCCCCAAGATCTCAGTGTTGCAGGCCTGGGCCTAACCTTGGCTCCCATTCCCCATGCACAAAGCCATGTGATCATGAGCAAGTCCATCTCAGAACCTTCATCTGTCTCCATCCTCTCGGAAAAATGGAAATAATTGCAAGACCCACTGGTTTTAGTTTTCTGTCACCATGTAAGAAACTACCCTGGAACCCAGAAACTAGAAGCCAGAGTGGTGGCATCCCTCCTGGGTGGCAGTTGGCTGGGCTCAGCAGGGCAGTTCTTCTTGTGGCCACTCCACAGCTGCATTCAGATGGGTCTGGGCTGGAGCCAGTTGCAGCACTGACCCAGATGCCCGGCAGCCAGGGGCGCTGCGTTCCTGTGGGCTTTGGTACTGGCAACTGGACTTCCTCCACAGCACCTTGGAGCCCCCGGAGGCTCCGGCGGAAGCACAAAGATTCCTGTCTGTCGCATTTGACTGGTTACAGACTAAAAGGGAAGAAAAATAAACTCCATCTCCCAGCAGAGCAATGACAGAACTTGTAGTCACCTTTAAGCTGCCACAGCCTGTGACCTGGACCACAAACATGACTCAGTCTATTTTCCCATCGGTTTTCATCTCTGAGGAATGAAGACACCAGCCTCTGGGAAGTGCGGTGCCTAGCGCATAGTAAGCACTTCCACATTAAGCAGTGCGTGTTTTATTTCTAACCCACATGCCCAGCACTGTGCTAGAAACGGGGCCTGGGGCCGGTGGGGGTGACTCATGGCAAACACAGTCTGTACCCCTGATAATAAATAATCTAGGTCATGAGATAAAATTAACACACGCAGAGATCTAAGTGCTAATTCAAGGGCTTGTGTAATGAAGGAGCCCATGAGGAGGGCAGGTAATGTGCACTTGAGGAGGCTGGGGGACAGGGACTGGGTGTGGGGCTGGGGCAGTGAGAAAGGGGAGAGGGGCCTTGAAGGACGTTGTGGCCAAATGGTTAGAACCTCACTTCTGGGCTGAATTCTGTCAGATCTCAGTGCTGCCGCTGCCTGGATGTGCCCATGTGGCCTTAGCAAGTTGCTTACCCTCTTCTGCCTCAGTTTCTCTCCCATGAAGTGTAGAAGTCTGGCATAAGTGACTGACTGCTTACAAAGCAACCAGAGCATGCTGGGCACATTATTGGCACCCAGTGGAGGGTCAACCTCACCATCCCCAGAGAGAAGGGCCTAGGTGAGTAGGGGAGGAGAGACAGAGGCCTCTGGATGATGGCACCAGTGACAGCGGTGCAAGGCAGGAAGATGTGCTCAGGCCCAGGGTGACAGCAGCTTTGCCGGGGGCAAAGTGGTTTGGGAGAGGAGGTCAGTAGGGGCCAAGGCAGAGGCTGGACCTGCTTGGACCTGAGTCTGGCAGGGCTAGGGAAGCCAGTGACTGTGTCTCTCAAGGAGGGGCGCCAGGGCTGTGTTTCAGACAGTTGCAAGCAGGCAGCTTCAAGACAGAGGAGGTGTGGGAGGCTGCGGCCCAGGGCATGGCCCAGGCTGCAGGGCCCCTGCCTCCTGCCCCTCCACTGGCTGAGGCTGGCAGGTGGCTTTGGCCCCGGCTCCCTCTCCCTCCTCCTGGGGTGTCACAACACTCACAGGGCGGGAAGCCCAGGGCTGCCCCACCTTGCAGATGGACTGACCCTGCCTGGGGTCCCCCAACTGACAGGGGGAGCTCTGGGAATTTGGCTATGGCCCAAACCAGGCTGCAGGTCCAGAGTGCCAGGGTCCTGTCCCTGACTGCATGTGTGTGCGCATGCGTGTGTGTGTGCGTGGATGGGTGTGCATGAGACAGAGGGACCAATTATGTGAGACTGTGTCCATCTCTGAGAGAATGTGCTTGCACTTGTGTGTGTAAAACTGTGAGTGTCCGACCAGCATGAGTGCGGGAGAGCTGTGTGTCTTTCTTTGAGGAATGAGTGTCCCCTCGAGCGAGGGACAGCACCATCGGACAGAGCAGGGAAGTGGCATTAGGGTGTCAGTGCCATGTTAGCAAATGAACTGCCCCATGCGCAGCCCCCCGCCTGGGCTCCTGACAGTGAGGATGTCCCTGTCCCACCCCAGGCCACCCGAGGTGCCCGGGCCCTCAGTCTCTCCTTTACCCAGCACTTACCATGCCAGGCCCGGGGTTCAGGGCTGAGGGCAGTGGATCCTTGCATCCCCCTGGTGGTGGAAGAGTGGGTGGGCAGGGGACACCTTTGCCTGGTGTGGAGAAGCAGGGAACGAGACAGCCCGGGCCCTGTGCTCCTGCTGGTTTCCTCGGCTCAGCGCTCCGTGCGCCTGCCGGGACTCTGAGAGGCCCGCGCTCCAGTCCTGACTCCACCTCTTTCACGCGGTGGCACCGGCAGCTGGTCACCACAGCAGTGCCGTGACAAAGGTACATCACGGTCACCGCTGGGCTGCTGGGAGGAGTAAGTGGAAACGTGGTCTAAATGCCCGGTGGGAGCATTCTCTCTCACCCATGGTTCTTTTCTCCTTCTTTTTTTTGTTTTCCTTTATTTGCTTAAGGGCCATTTCCAGAGTTTTCCCCTGCATCCTTTGGGCCACAGAGGAAAGACAGGGGCACAGCCCTGTCCCAGCCCTGAGGTAGTGAGATTTTCCCTGGAGCAGGGGTGGCCCTATCCCCTGGTCTCTGCGGGCATCTGTCCTATCTTTTTTTTGGGAAATGGGAGCCATAGAAGGTTTCTTTCCTCTTCTTCTTCTTCTTTTTTTTTTTTTTCTCTTTCATAGAAGGTTTCTAAGCAGGGGAGTGGGGCCTGGGGTGCCGGGTGTGTGCACTTGTGTGTGCATATGCGCGTGCGCGTGCGTGTAAGTGAGGCCGCTGAGCCTCTGCCGACCCGGTGGCCCCTCCCACCCCCCCATCTTCCGCTCCCCTCTCCTCGCCCTGACACCCCCTCCCCCTCTCCCTCCATCTCGCTCCCCTCGGACTCCCCCTGCGGCTGCCAGCTGCCAGCCGCTGACGTCTCCTTTCATGTTTGGGGCTGAGCGGGCTTTGAATGTTCGTTTGATTCCGTTAAGATAATAGCTGGTTCACTGTCAGATGCGGGCTGATCAGTTAAAGCCTTAATCACTGCCTGTCTCCTGCGCCGCACTTATTTTTTAAGAGATTAATCCCTGCAGCCCTGCTCCGGCTCACACTCAGCTTGGAAAAAAAAAAGAAAGGCAAGGTTTGTGTTCTCTGTGTTTTTATTATTGTTATTGTCACCCTCATTTTTCTGCTTATGAACTCCCTCCCTCTGGCTTTTCTCTTCTGTCCCTCTGGTTTTCCAGCTTCCCCCCAACTCACTTGTACATTTCTCTGTCTCTCTCTGTCTCTGTCTCTGTCTCTGTCTCTCTTTCTCCTTCTCTCTGTGTCTCTGTCTCCCTCACCGATGTGGCTCTCCATAGTGTGTGATCTTTCCAGATACAGGTACAGTGTGAGCAGCACGAGCACCCGTACTTACCCTCCCTGCCCCCTCAGGCCATCTGGGTGCCTTGAACACTGTGGTTACAGCCTTGGACAGCAGACAGGCAGTGGTATGCTCTGGGCAGGGGCTTCCTTTGGAATCAGATCCAGCTGCCCTTCCCTAGAGATGTTTACATGCTGAGTGCCCCAAGGAAGCAGCCTCAGTTTCCACATCTGTAAAATGGGTATCTGAATGCTCACGACAAGGGAGGCTGAGGCAGGAGGATTGCTGCGAGTTCAAGGCCAGCCTGGGTTTCCCATAGTGAAATTCTATCACAAAAGAAGGAAAGAAGGAAAGGAAGGAAGGAAGGAAGGAAGGATGAAAGAAAGAAAGAAAGAAAGAAAGAAAGAAAGAAAGAAAGAAAGACTGGGCACAGGGTCGTGGCTTGGTGTTGTTCCTGTTCCTGGCTCCCCACCCCCAGATTCCATGGCAAGATCCTCTCCAGTGGTGGCCCAGTCCTTCCCTGAAGACATGGTGTCCCCTCTGGCCACTGTGCAGACCCTCATCCCCTTATTACTGATCAGCATACAAGCCTTTGCTTGAGCGATGATGGAGAGTCTGCCTGACTCTAAGTATGAAGGTTTGCTTCTATAGTTTGTAGTCAGAGTTCAAGTTTGACAGAGAAAAGCAGCCCAGAGGCTTGAGTCCAGCCCTTTGAAGTACATGAGTAGGCCAGGACTCTGAGAAGGTGCAGACTCAGCCTGGGCTACACAGCTAGGCACTGCATGGCTGGACCTAGTTTCTGACCAACATTGCCTCAACACAGATATTTGAGACAGGGCTAGGCTGGGCCAAACTGGGTGTTTCCATGGGTGGCACAGACTTGTTCCTGACCCAGTGGTATTGGTCACTGGGACAAAATACCTGACACTCAAAACTTATAGGAG
Organism: Cuniculus paca; assembly: GCA_004365215.1. NCBI lineage: Eukaryota > Metazoa > Chordata > Mammalia > Rodentia > Cuniculidae > Cuniculus > Cuniculus paca. Next base: position 9,213 of record RJWT010014011.1, read on the forward strand.
GAGAGGTTTCTTTGGCTCATGATTTCAGAGGGTTCAGTCCATGGTTAGCCAGTTCCAAGGTAGAAATGGCCTGGTGGAAGGCTCTTGTGCAAGACAGCTGCTCACTGCATGGTGGCCAAGAAGCAGAGAAAAGGGGAGGAGCTGGGGATAAGAATCTACCCTTCCAGGTTGTGTCCCCAGTGATCCACCTCCAACCAGGCCCCACCTCCTAGGAGAAAGCCAGCCATGAACTCATTATGGATGAACCCACTGATAAGCCTAGTGCCACCAAAAACCCCACCTCTGAGTCCCTAAGACTGCAGGGGACATTCCAGATCTAAGGTATGACAGTGCCATAGACCCAGGAAGGCTCTCTGCAAGTGTGGCTTGGGCAGAACTTGGCCTGGAAGGACTCCTGGACGGGCCACTGGGGAAATTGGGCTTGCTTGCAGGTGAGGGCAGGCAGCGTGGTGTGGGCTCAGTGAGAGGCCATGCAGGGGCAGGAGCTGTCTGCACACTCGGTCTTCATGAAGGAAGCAGACGTGCAAGATGAGGTCACAGCTGCAGGGACAGATGTGTGTGGGAGGAGGGAGGGAGGACTTTCTGTCCTTGGGGCATGGGAGCTGGAACTTGTAGCTTTCCTGCCTCAGTCTCCCAGAATGCTGGGATTACAGGTGTGCACTACCATCCCTCCCTTCCTGGTCATTAAGAGGTCTGCCTGTTGGAAATGTTGGATTATTTGCCTCTGGGACTCGGTTTCCTCCGAATGCTAGGACCGACCACAGCAGGTATCGCACTTGGTGTTGGCTGTGACCATGCAACTCAGATGTCTTGTTGCCCTGCCCTGGGTTGGGTGCCAGGGGCATAGAGCTGGACCAGACGAGATCCCTGCTGCAGTGAATGCTCAGAGAGTGCAGGGCCGGACAAGCGATCAGTCTCAGGGAGGAGGGCTGGCCTCCTGGAACAGGTGGCTTGCGGGCCTCACGAGGGTGTGCTTGTCTGTTCTGCTCACTGCCCGGTCCCCAGTGCCTGCCGCAGGCCAGGGTAGGCAGGGGCTCCACCAATCCCTGCTCGGTGGACAGTGAAGCATCAGCTGAGCCTGTTCCTAAAACAGGAACAGGATGCAAATTCCCTTCCTGGGCCTCAGGGCTTAGATGGGAGCTGAGGGCTCTCTGGCTATTCTAGGAATCCAGGTGATAATAGGGGCTTGTGTGGGCGGGGAGGATGAGGATGGTTGGGCAGCGGTGGTCACCAAGGATGGGTCCCAGTCTTGCTGGAGCAGGGGCTGGGAAGGGCTGAGGGGACTCTGGTATCCGACCGTGGAGGCAGCCGGGGTTAATGGTGTGACATCCCCGTGCAGTCTGCCCGTGGGTTTCTGATGCCTTTTCTAATTTGGTGAGGCTGAAGATGAGAAGGCAGGGAGCAGAGAGTTTTTCCTCTCACAGGTTATTATCCTGCCAACTCCCCTGGTGCCCAGGGGAGGGAGTCCATGTGTTCCAGAAGAAAAGGAAGCAGGGCCTGGCATTCTGGATGGGGGCCCCGGGGGAGCGGGGCGGGAGGCAGGCCGGAGCAAATAAAATTGATGCTATTAATGGATCCAGTGCTAGCGAAACGGGAGCAGCAACATGGGGTGGCGGTGGGAAGAGGGGCTTCCTGGAAGGAGAACTCAGGGGGCTGGGAGCAGAGGCTGCGCCCTGGAAGGGTCCCAGGATTGCCCTTTCCTGGAAAAGAAGGGCAGTGGCCTTGTCATGCGGGCGACCCCTGCGCAGCTCTGGGGCTGGGGCTGCTTCGATGCAAATCTCAGCTCCCCAGGGAAAGCCCAGTGCCCATGGCTGCAGGTCCCCCGGATCCCAGCTCTGGAGAATTCCGCCTCCTGTCTGACCCATGCCCATTGTGCTCTGGGGAGCAAGAGAGGGAAGAGGCAGAGGTGGGGCAGAGAGGAGGAGGAGGAAGGGAAGGAAGCACCAGGAAAGGAGGGCGTGTGGAGCGGAAGGGGACGGGGTGCAGCCAGGTGCCCAAGAGTCCAGGCCTGGTGTGAAGGTCCCCGCAGGCTTCGAGGGGCACCGGTATCCTGAGTAGCATCCCCTTCCCCGCCCCTCCTATAGTAGCCGCCAATCAGACCCTTCTGTCTCACGCCTGCCTCCCCGGGAAGAGGGGCCGCCAGCCTGCAGTGGGAGAGTTAATGTTTTGTGCTGCGTTTGATGCAGCATCTACAGCCCTGCTCTTTTTTTTCCCTCCAGTACTGAGGGTTGAACCCAGGGCCTTTGCACTGTGTTGCATCCCCTGGCCTTTTATTATGTTTCATTTTGAGACAGGGTCTTGCTAAACTGCCCACACCAGGCTTGAACTTGCAATCCTCCTGCCTCATCCTCCCCAAGGACTGGTATTACAGGTGTGCACCGCTATGCCTGTAAGCCTAGTTTGCTTTCTGTTGAAGGCAGGGACCCTGACTTACTTCTTTTTGCAGTCCTAGGATGGAGCACTCCTCTGGCAGCTCAGAGTCACAGAGCAGTGATGCCCCATGCCTGCCTCTGTTAGCCTCATCGAGGTTGTGAAAAGCCATGGCCCAGAGGCCAGGAATGCTGACCCCTAGCTCTCCCTGACCAGGAACTAGCTCGGGACCTTAGGAGGGGTGCTACTTCCCTTTGGGCCTCAGTTTCCCCAGTATGCTGAAGCACTGAGTGGTCTCTAGGGTGTTCTATACTGGGCATTCCCTATCTGCACCCGTGGGCACCTAACTTCTAAGCCACCTCCAGGGGGTCATTTTTTTTTTTTTGTGGCACCGGGGATTGAACTCACGACCTTGCACTTGCCAGGCAGGCGCTTAGACTGCTAAGCTAGATGCCCGACCCTGGTGTTTTTGAGACAGGGTCTCACTATGCCGTTCAGGCTGGCCTTGAGCTCACCTTGTAGCCCAGGGTGGTCTCAAACTCACAACGATCCGCCTGTCTCAGCCTCCCAAGTGCTGGAATTACAGGCGTGAGCCACCACGCCGGCTTCAGAGGGTCATTTTTAACAGCCCTAAAGTGGGTTGGGAGTGGTGACACATGCCTGCAATCCCAGCACACAGGAGGCTGAGGCAGGAGGATCATCACACATTTGAGGCCAGCCTGGCTACATAATGAGTTCAAAGCCAGCCTACACTAGACAGTGACACTGCCTCAAAAAAACCCCAAGCAAGCTATCATGTCCCTATACAGTAGCCCCCCTGCACTGTAGAGTATGTTTTTCTCTTTTTCTTACTTTTTCTTGGCCCAAACTCCCTCTGCAGAGCCCGTTTTTCCTACCTTTAATAAATGTGAAACTTTGAAAAACAAAGCAAAACAAAACAAAAACCAAAACCAAAATATAATCCCCAAATGATTGCCGTGGTAATAAATAACAACTAAATAATGATGGTGGCTAGAAAAGAAAGTCAGACAATGAAATTGCTCTTTTATTTAACTCTGAATAATCGTACCAATAGATAATTAAATAAAATACTACAGTACAAAAAAGGGCAAAAGAACTGGCATTGTGGCCTGCACCTGTAATCCCAGCATCCTAGTAGGCTGAGGCAGGAGGATTGCAAGTTCAAGCCCAACCTGGGTAATTTAGTGATCATTGTTTGGCACTGCTTGTTTTGAATCCGATGGACAGAAATTGATGCAGATAACAGGACCAGCCTCAGGAACACCTGGAGGAGCTCCTGGATGTGATAATGTGCAACTCAGGTAGATTTTTCTTTTCTTTTCTTTCTTCTTCTTCTTCCTCTTTTCCTTCTCCTTTTTTGTACTGGGAATTGAACTCAGGACCTTGCACTTGCCAGGCATGTATTTGTGCCACTGAGCTATATCCCTGACCTACCTTTCTTTCTTTCTTTCTTTCTTTCTTTCTTTCTTTCTTTCTTTCTTTCTTGATTTTTCTTTTTGAGACAGGGTCTCGCTGTGTAGCCCAGGCTGGCCTTGAACTCTCAGTGATCCTCCTGCCTCAGCCTCCTGAGTGCTGGGATTCCAGGTGTTTACCACCACAGCTGGCTTAACATCTTTCTCATACGTGGCCAATGATGTGGACATTTCTCTTTGACTGTGTTGGACCCAGCTCGCTCTCCAGGCCTTGGACATCTGGCTCCCACAGGGATACAGTGGGAGGGGTTCTCACAGCGGGTGACTGTCTCCCCCCTGGACATGTGGTGACCGTTGGGGTAATTTTGGTTATCACAACTGGGAAGGGGCACGCTTGAACGTGGCCCTGGTGTCGAGTGGGTGGAGGTCAGGAATGCTGCTAGGCACCCTTCCATGCACAGTACAACCCCTGCAATAAAGGCTCAGTCAGCCCCAATGCAGAATCCTTCTCTAGAAGCTGGGAGATGGGCCATGGCTTTTCTTTCCCTGGGCTGCAGAAATACCTGACAGCACAGCTGTCCCCAAGTGCCCTGCCTCCGTGGTACCCAGCACCCACTCAGGGCCCGGGCTCCCGGCGGGGGCTCGGGGGAGCCACGTTCTGGCTCTGCCTGGCTCCGCTTCACAGGTACATGACAGGGAGCACGTGCCCCTCTGCCCCTCGGTTTCTTATCTGTAGAGTAGGAGTTAATGAAACTCACAGGCTGTGGCGAGCACAGCAGAAATAATGGCTGTGGAGGTGACTGTGACTGTGATTGTGACTGTAACGGGGTAGGAAGTGGGGATGGGGAAGCTGCAGGCCCTCACCCACGGTTTCCCAGGATGCATCTGTGTTGCTGGGGACGGGTCCGACCTGCTGCCCCTCTCATCTCTCCTTGAACTTCAGGAAAGGGAGGGACAAGGCTGTGGTCCCCGAGCAGTGGGCGAACAATGCAGGGTCCGGGAAGCCCTAGGGGCGTGCTGTGGGCTCCTTCTCACCAGCTCAGCCTGGGTGCCACCTCCCCAGACAGTAGCAATTATCGCCATCAAACAGTTGACACCAATTACAGCAGGCGGAGAGGGGACAGGCTGCACGGGTGTCTCAGCTTTGCATATCTTAATGGGGACTGACAGACGCTGACCCATAGGGGCGCCGGCCTTGCCAGCTCTCAGCTGTTCCTATGGCATCAATTTTCAGAGCCAAATTACCGCCAGGGCCCGCGTGCAGGGTGGACCCACGTCCCCAAGGCAGAGCTGTTGGTGCTCCCAGGTTGCGAGAGGACACCTGGGTGCCCCCTGCTGGGATGGCTGAGGATGCCCGGAGACCCCAGTCCCAGGAAGCACTTGTGGACCCCCACAGCCTGCGTGGGGACCCTTGCGCCTGTATGGATGGCGCTCAGGTGCAATCTTTGCTCTGCAGGTGTGAGGTCTCATTGCGGTGTGTGAGCCCTGGCGGTGTAATAGGCAGCAGGAGGGGGTATTGTGAAGGGTAAATCTCCCACCAGAAGGAAAGCTTTATCTCTCTCTCTCTCTTTCAACAGGGTCATGCCATGTACTTCAGGCTGGCCTGGAACTCACTATGTGTATCCCAGGCTGGCCAAGTCTTGATCCTCCTGCCTCAGCCTCCTGGGCGCTGGGCTTACAGGCATGCGCCACCACACCTGGCTGGACCTGGAGGCTCTGCAGAGTGAAGTCCTGAGGTGGCCAGAGCTGAGTTCTGGTCATGGCACAGTTTGGGTTGGAATTGGGATCTTTAGGCAATGAGATACCAACTTGCAGGGACCCACTGGGCCCTTCTGCCCCTGGCACAGTGCCACAGGACCTCTCATGTCCCCTCGTTGCCCCCAGACCTTTCCTGGACCTTGTGCCAGCTAGCACCTGGCCCCCCTGGAAGTCTCTCAGAGCCAGGGGCCCTGCCATCTTCGGCCACCTCCTCTTGTCCTCCAGAGGAGGTGAATGACTTTAGGGAGGCTCTTTCCCATTGTCCCCCAGGCAGAGTACACCCCTGGTGCTTCCCGTCACCCCTCACCCTGTCACCCCAACACTGGCCCCTTGGAACCTTTTCTGAAAGTGGCTCTTCCCTTCCAGGGGAAGGTGGGGTTTCCCATATTGGATGCAAAACCAGACTACTGCGCAGGGAAGCTGGTGCTGGTCAGTTCTGCGGGGTCATCCCAAACCCGCGCCTACTGGACACCCCTGCAGGCCCGGGCAGGGCTCCGTCCTGGGGATGCCGGTCCACTGGCGGAGGCAGACCCATGCCAGGACAACTGCCCACTACAAGCTGTGGTCCCGCAAAGTTCCAACACTGCTTCTGGCCTGGGTGTGTCCATCGAAAGCACGGCTCCTGTGAGGAGATCCTGCGCGCCACGCTCCGGCTGCGCCTCTTTGGAGTCACGGCTCAGAACTCGTGACCCTAAATCCGGTCTCAGGCTCACCCTTTAAGCTTTGGGTGTTGCTGCTGGGTTAGTAGGGTACTTAGTCCTGAGATCCAGGAAGCCGGCACAGAACCCTCACTTGGGACCAAGAGGCAGCAGGCTTCCTGTCCCCAGATGCCGGGTGGCTGTGTTAGTCACTGTCCCTGCCTTGCATGGCGTCCGGCCCCCAGCCCAGGCAGATGCAGCCCGATGCTGAGGGAAGTGGGTGAGATTTGGCTTCAAGGGTGGAGGTTAGGGGGCTGCTGTGTCCCCATGGTTTGCTGGCCACTGTGCCCCGCCTGGCTGGTCACTCCTGGCTGCCCTAGGGTGACATTTCCCATAGACCGGAGGGGGCACCGTGTGATCCAAGTTCCTGGGGATCCCTAGGGATTAACAATCAGACACAAGCAACTCTGTCCTCTCCTCCGCCCTCTTCCCCACCCAGCCCCAGCCCAGAGGAAAAAAAAATCCGTTGGAAACGCACCCCCTGTCCCGCCCCCTTCTCCTCCTGCTCTCACCAATTTAAAAGAAAAATAAAATACATTCCAGGAACCAGGACGGCTGCAGAGCAACTCAAACCAGAAAATGCTTAAAGATGTTTTAATGACTTAAACACAGGGGCTGGTTTGTGCCTAAGTTTCCACATTAAAAGGAAAAAAAAAAAAAAAGCAAATTCAATATTAAATACCGTGCCTGCCCTTTCTCCAGTCCTCTCCCTGCCCCGCCTGATTTTCGAAGTCTCTGGCCCAGCACCCCGCACCCCACACCCCTATTTTCCCCTGCACCCTGGCCTTCAGCTGCGGGTTATTAGCACCTGGTGTGAACAGAGACCAGGCCCCTCCATAAAGTTTATATTCACATTCCAAAAAAGAAAAAACAAGGATGGGGAGAAAAACAACACCCTAGGTACAGGCCCCATGGCTTAGGCAAACAGAGGCGCCTCTGCCCCCAGGCCCAGGCCGGAGGAACTGTTAACTAGCAGCTGACAGACGTTTACAGCGGGAATTAGACCCTCATTGGGCTCGGGATTAGTCCAAATCTTCGTCTTCTTACTTCTCTGCTTTTCCTTCGCGGAGGAGTTGGGGTGCTGTCTTTGGGGCCCTGGCCGGCAAGGGTTGAAAGCAGACAGAAGGGACTTGGGGCTCTGGGCAGGGGAGCAAGAGGCCAGTGGGTGGACTGTGAGCTCCTCCGGTGTCTGCCTGGACCTCACCTGGAGATGTGGTCCTGGGGCGCAGAGGCAGGCGATGCCTTAGAGATGGCTTCCCGGAGTGCCAAGCCCTGGGGATAAGCAAGTCAAGCTGTGGACTGAGCCCTTTTGATTTACTCCTCCTAGAAAGCCCTAGGATGTACAGATGAGTGAGTTTAGAGAGGAGCATAACTTCCCAAGGACCCGGCTGATGAGAGCCGGGCTTCGAAGCCATGATGAGGATTTCCAGGCTCTGCACCTGCCTAACTGACGCCACAGTGGCTTCCTACTAGGTAACTGCCAACCCGACGCTCTTGGTCCTCTGTTCCCTCAGTGCTGTGGTCTGCATGGCGGGGTCCACCCGATTCAAGTGCTGGGGCCTTGGGGTGCTGAGGCCATGAGGGCCGAGCTCTCAGGAGCTCAGCACCTTAGCGAGAGGCTCCTTGGCCCTCCCGCTCCTCCATCCTGTGAGGACCCAGCAGGAAGGCGCAGTGGCTCTTGCTTGAGTTCTGAGGCCGGCTGTTGGCTTTGCGGACTCCAGGGCTGTGAGTGGGGGACCCAGGAAGATCCTTGACCTGGCGGGGTGCTTCACAGGGTGTGATCTCCGCAGAAGACAGCCGGGTGTTTGCCAGGAGGCCTTCGAAGAAAGGATGCCAACATCTGTGTGGAGTGGAGGGACCGGGGCCTTGCAGCTGCCCAGATGTTTGGCCTCCTGGGAGCTTGGCTCTGCAGAGGTGGCAGTAGCTGTTGATGGCCTCGTTTCCTCCAGGAGACCGGCAGAGGTGGCTCTCAGGGGCCGTGCTGCCACCCAGGGTCAGCCCAACTAGGAAAATGTCTGGGAATTCCAGAGTGCTCCAAAATCCTCTCTCTCTCTCTCTCTCTCTCTCTCTCTCTCTCTCTCAATAATACTGGGAATTGAACCATGTGTGCTAGGCAAGTGTTTTATCACTGGGCTACACCCCAGTCATTTTATTTTATTTTGAGACAGAGGCACTAAATTGTCCAAGCTAGGGTTGAATTTATCATTTCCTGCCTCAGCCTCCCAGGGTGCTGGGATTACAGGTGAGCATCACTGTGACCAGTAATCCTGGTGCAAATATGAGGAAAATTTGAGGCATGTGTAATACTTATACTTGAAGCACCCTGTACCAGTTACATGGCGGTATCAGTTTAGGAATGTGAGTGCTTGCCGTGTAACTTGGTTTGCTCATGAGTGCTTCATTTGGGTGTACTTCAAAATTTGAGGCCAGAGAAAGGGAGGTTGAAATTTGAAGGGGACTTCTAACCCCTCAACTTGGAGAGACAAATACAACATGTGCTGTTAATTTTTTGTCTCTTCGTGTGGGTTAGCACAGGTGTGGCTTTACAGGGTGGGGGTCAGAGCTGCCCCCTCACAGAAGGGGCCCTCCAGGGGACAAGGCAGGCAGAGCCAGGGAGGCCCGGGGTGGGGTTTCCTAGGGATTTGAAAGGAGTAGGAGTCTGGCTGTGTGCAAAGGGTGACCTGATACCTTCAAGCCAAGTCACCCCTCCCTGGCTGGGATCAAAATCTCTGTGTCCCCTTTTTCTGTTCATCCACCCTCCAGCTTCTGGGGCTTTCGTCCTGGAGCAGGGGGTCTCCTTTAGGTTTCCCAAGAGCAACCCAAGCTCACTTAGGAGCCCCCAAGAACACAGATACCTTAGACCCAGGCTCTACCCTTAGGGAGCCAGATGCCGACCAGGGCAGAGGGTAACAACTGCTTTCTGTTGGGTGTTTCTATGTGCCAGGCATTGTACTCAGTGATACACGTATTATATTCGCCTTCTTAATCTTCCCAACAACCCCAAGATGCGAGTCTTATTTAACAGATCTCCTTGACAGAGAAGCTGAGGCATAGATGGACCAGGTAACCGGCTTGAGATCAGTGGGAATTTGGATGGACGGCCTGCGCCTTCGTCTGGAGTTTCATCCATTCCAGGCAGGGGACCTCCGTGGGCTGCCTGATGTTCAGAAGGAAGAAACAATCTGAAGTCTGTCGTGGTTGTGCACACCTGTAATCTCAGCACGCAGGGAGGATGAGGCAGGAGGATCTAGAATTCAAATCCAGCCTGGGCCACTTAGTGATTTAGTGAGATCCTGTCTCAAAATTAAAAATAAAAAAAGGGCTGCGGGGGATGTAGCTCACGGTAAAGGCCCCGGGTTCAGGTCCCGTCCCCCCTCACCCCCCATGACTTGAAATATAAGAGAAAAAGACTTTTCCTTTGAGTTTTATTTTCTGTGTCTATTTATAGTCTGCCTAACCCAGGGAGAGTCTTTGATTACATCTCTGACTCGCTAAATCCCCCCAGGCCTTGCCAGTGGCCACCGTGCTCACTTCCGGGCAGCCTGCCTCAGGTCACACCTGCGGTCTCCTGTCTGCACACCAGCACATTTCTTAGAGCTAGTGACCACGCAAGCCAGACGCCCGGGGTCCATCGCTGACAACACACAGGGCTCCCCCTCGCTCTGCAAAGGGCCCTGGCTTGGATTATGAATGATAGGGTCACGCAAGTCAGAGCACACGCATGAAACACAAGTGCGACTCAGCCTTCAGTCTAGACGGTGCTGAATTATGAATGAGCCCATTACAGTCATCCTTCTTGTTCCTAATGATCACCCAGAGAAGCTGGCAGACACTCGCGGGCAGAGGCAGCGCGGGGCAGGACTGGCGTCTCCTCCGGAGGCAGGTACCGTGTGTCCCCACCCAGCCCCTCCTCCCGCTCCCAGGTGGAGCCTGACATCTGTCCTTGAATCCAGGTTGGTCTTGGTGGTTTATTTCACCAGCAGAATGTGAGACAAGTGACACTGGGTGTCTGGGGGCTGGGTCACAGGAAGCCCATGGCTTTTTTTTTTTTTGATGTGATAGTTGTACATTAGGATATTTGGATAGATGTACAGTGATCGACTCAGGGCCATCAGCGTGTCTCTCAGCGTACACATTCATCATTTCTTTGTGGTGGGATCACTTAGAATCATCACTTCTAGCTTTTTGGAACACAGCTCCCATACCCTGCTGAGCCACAGCACCCCCGAACTCATTTTTTCCTGTATACCTGTAACGTTGTACTCACTTACCGACCTCTTCCCAAGCCTCCCCCACTCCCTCTACCTGCCTCTGCTACCAGGGTTTCGCCCCCAGCTTCTCTGAGACCTGCTTTTCAGGTTTCCACGGATGAGTGAGGCCATGCAGTGTTTGCTTTTCTGTGCTGAGCTTATTTTACAAAACATCACGTTCTCCAGTGTCCTCTGTGTTGTTTCAAACGACAGGCTTCACCTTTTATTTTTTATGACTGGATAGTATTCCATTGCGTCACAAGAAACTGCCATTTTCTTTTTCCATGTTTCCATGGCTTGGCTTCTGTGAATGCAGGAGACTGATTTTGGCAGTCTGCCCTGCGGCTTCTAGTTAGGGTTTCCAGAACACTCACCCTGGAGGAAGCCCTGCACCCTGTGAAAAGCCCCATGACTGCCACGTTGGGAGGAAGCCCAAGCTAACCACAGCACAGGAAGAAAGGAGAGAGTGACACCTGACTGAAATTGGTGTAAAACGAGAGTGTCCTTGCTCATGGTGTTTGTGGATTTGGGGTATAAACAAGCCACAAGGACTGATTTCAAACCACCAATGGTGTCAGACTGACTTGTGCACATTTCTGCGGCTCTGACAACTGGCTGTCACAGGCTGGTGCAAACTGGCTGCACACATCAAAGCTTCCCAGCACCCAGCCACAGAGCCCTCCCAGCTGAGACCCCAGACGGGAAGCCCAGGGTCCCACCTGAGCCTCACCTAACTGCAGAGTCAGGAGCAGAACACGTCCTGGTGGTTGTCTGAAGTCACTAAGTTTTGGGTGTCTGGTTACAGGCAGTCGGTAACTGGGAGATGTGGGAAGACAGCGACCAGGTGCTTGGAGGAAGAGGAGCTCTCTTGAATTTCAGAGACTGGCTCCTTATTCTACACTCTTGGCTGAGTCCCAACCATATTGCTTAGCCCCACTGCCCATTCATGTAGCTGGCTGCCCCACAGAAAGGGGTCTCGGGGGGCTCTGCCGAGGCTACAACTACTGAGCCAGGACCTCGTTTGCCCAGGGATCTATTTTGTTTGATGAAATCTTGATTTTAAAAAATTGAAAGCTTTCCGTTTGGGAGTGTAGACTTGACCCCCCCCCCCGCCATCCTGGCCAAGTCACTCGTGTTGAGGACCTATTTGTCCTCTGCAGGTTCCTCAGTCCCCTAGTTCGTATCCATTCTTCTTATTTCAAACATAGGGAAACGGAGGCCCAAAGAGGAGAGATTGACTCACTCAAGGTTGAAGGTGGCACGAGAGGCAGAGTCGGTGCCTGAGCCCAGGTCCTGTGCTCCTCGGTAAAGCTCCTCGAGGCTGCACCGCATGCCTCGTACTGCCAGGAACCTCCCCATCAGCCCAGAGGGCGTCCAGCTCCCCACCGATGCCCCTGTGCCCCCTCACTGGAGAGCAGGAAGAGGACATCGTTATCTACATCTGAGGGGCTGAAGGCGGAGAAAGCGGAAGCATCGAAGCATCGCAGCCCTGGCAGGGGGCGTCCCGGGAGGTTAGTACCCTAAGTGCTGTCAAGTTCCGACACAAAGGCAGCTCTACTTTCTGAGTGTGGAGGAGGGGACTGATCCTGTCCTCATCAGATGAAAGAGCGACCTTCTAGCAAAATGAGGAGCCCTGCCCTGGTGGCTGCA
>RJWT010014012.1:0-21381 GCA_004365215.1 Cuniculus paca
AGAATATGCATGCCAGAAATAATTTAATATGAAAGGAAATTTTACTTATTGATTGCTACTAATTTATGAACAAAACTCAAATTAGGTTGCTAATATTGAATAAGCATGGAGGAAAGATATAATTATGATTTTACATACTGACAAGTACTCAGTTATTAATTGGATGTATAGAGCTGACCATTGTTAATTTTATTTAAAAGTAGATGATGCATGAAATATAAAACCTATATAATCTGTCAAACCACCTCTGTAAACCTGCATATAAAGATGCTTACCCATAGAAAAGCTACACAGAGGGAGAAAAATGAATTCAATAGTTACTCTTTTATTTTCTATTTTGATTACATGTTAAAGCTCTTTACAGATTTTAAAAAATATAAATGAAAATAATTCACAGACAATTTTATATATTGGAATTATCTGAGAACTATTGGAAGTGCCGTTAGAAAAATGTCTACCGGATTAAAATCACTCAAATCTTTACAGTTATCGTATTTACCCTATTACAAAAAGACAATGGAAGTAAACAGCTGCTCTTCAGCTACCAAACAATAACATCTGTTTCGGATGCACTCTGTTGGGTCGTCAGAGGCAGGGCTCTTCACTAAGTCCAGACTGTTGATTCATAGAGAAGTGAGATGAAGGCCTTTGAAATCAAAGACATGACACAGTTTTTAATTAAATTATAAATGAGCATCCATTCTGTGTGTAGCTCTACAGACCTCAGCTGCAAAACTGAAATGCCTTGGATTGATCTGCCTTAGTCTGTAGTTTTCACATTTACTTAGACAATCATCTATCCAGATAATACATTCAGCTATTAATTATCTTGTTCCAAACTGGTGCCTTGAGCCACCTACTTTGGGTTAAAATTCATATGCTTGCACTGATTCAAAAATAACTGAGATATAAATACAGAGAATAAGCCATTTAAAAGCCTAGTCTTTGTGATTCTTTTTTTAAAAAAGGGCTGATTAAAAATCAGCCTCAGATGTCTACAGGATGAACATTTTTGTTTTTAAACAAAGGAGGTGGGTTTACAGGTTTCACCCGCAAACAGTATTTACATTTGTCAAGACTATAGGCCCTAAAATAATTTTTTTCTTTTTTGGCTGTATCAGAGGGCATGTTTTATACAAGCAAAAGAGGAAAACATAGATATAATGAATATCTATGAGCTTGTGGGATAATTGCTTTCTGTAACCTTGAATAAACTTTTACTACAACCTAAAAAGAATGCTTCTTAATGATGCTTACTGCCATGAAGTGAAGTACTATTATTAAAATGCAGACACTGGTTTCCACAATTAGCAGGTATGGGTTAAATTCAAAATAATATGCTTAACCTCACAACTCTCTTCTTTCAGACTTTAGTTCTTGTTGATCAGCAGTAGGAAGCAAGAGAAACCTCCAGCTACTGGCTCTCTCTAGTATAAGTACAGGCAGTTGGGGAGGTGCAACAGAAAAGACCAACAGCCCTGATTCAATTCAGCACTCAGCTAACTGTGAAGCATTAGGCTCATCATTTAACTTTCTTGAGCATTAGTAAGCAGAGGTAATAATACTGCACAGGGTAGCAGAAATCCCCCACCCCCAGCCAGAATACTTCAGTTACCCAGGTGACAGTTCCTGTTGCAGTTTCTGTTGCTTCTCTTAGAAACAGCTGGTCACTGTGATGCATAGCGGGTCACTACGATCCATTTTGTAAGAACCCATCAAAGACTGGCAAGTACTCTACCTCTGTAACCCCACTCCCTTTGCAACCCCATAAAAACTGCCCTCCCTCCCCCCGGGCCTGTGAGGCCTGACATTTTGAGGGACAGCTGATTCCCTGTCAATGCTCATCTCATGTTAAATAAACCTGCCTCCAAATCCTGGCAGTCATTTCGGGGTTTCTGTTTGCCATAGCAACAGGTTTGTTACATGCACATTTAGACATTGCATGTGTACCATAGATAAGAACAATTATTCTAAAAGGCAGAGCTTAGTTGTTGAAGTAGTAGATTGGCCCTGGATTAAACCCAGGGCCTTGTTCATGCAAGGCAAGAGCTCTACCACTGAGCCATATCCCCAGTCCTAGATTGGTCCATGAGAAACTTACATTTCTGTAGTTATAAATGGTCAGATTTCTGATCCCACTCTAAGGTGGTCCCCTTCTAGGGACCTTGAGAGCACTGTTACTGTTACGGTTGATACATTATGTCAACTTGAGAAGTCTAGAATCTTAACTAAGTAACTCAGCAGTTCTACATCCTAGTGTGTGGAGGACATAACTTTACCCTCTAGGATGTTGCTCACTGTTTCAATTTGAGAAGTTTAGAAGTTTAAGTGATTTAAGAAGGGGTTAGGGCTGTCACTTTGTAAACATCCTGAGCTCGTGCAAGAGGAAGGCACAGAGACCTTGTGAGTCCTACACCCACCAGTGAGCAGGTAGCCCACATAAAATATAAGAGAGGAAAAGAGGCTTGTTCTCCCCACTTTTGCTCTGGTTGCATTTGCTGTCTTCCCTCACCTTGGATTGTTGCCCCTTAGCCATGCCACCCTGTCTTGGAGCCAGTTGATTATGGACTGAAACCTCCACAAACTGTGAGCTAAATAAACCTTTCCTTCCTTAACTTTGGGTGTCAGTTATTTTGTCCCAGCAATGAGAGAAAAGTAACTAACACAGTTACAAAAGGGCCACAGTGTGGATGGCAAGGGCAGATTATCTGGTGAATTTGGAGACAGTGGTCATGGGTGAAAATCTTTTTCAGTGACTAGTTTGTAACACATGAAATAACATATACAAGAGCTTGGATATCTACCCAACACCCTGGTCCCCCAAACAGATCAACATTTATATCTTGCTGAGGACTAAATTCATTATATTTGAATGTTACACTGCCATTCTGTGTGGTTAAGAGTCACAAAAACACGAGAAAAATGGCACAATCATGTGCTGGTACACTAACTTTCTCCTAAAGTCACTCTCACAGACAAGCCTGTATAGGA
Source organism: Cuniculus paca (assembly GCA_004365215.1). Lineage (NCBI taxonomy): Eukaryota > Metazoa > Chordata > Mammalia > Rodentia > Cuniculidae > Cuniculus > Cuniculus paca. The sequence goes on from RJWT010014012.1 coordinate 2,992, forward strand.
TCTTAGTGATACATACCATAAATACTTGATTTTAGTTTGTTTTCCATATTGTTGATTTTCTTCTTACTCATCCTCCTTTGTATTTGAGTCAGACGTTTCCAGAAATTTCCACTCAACAGAATGTAGAGAAAAGGATTATTGCTGTTGCTGGCATAGCTTAGACAGATGGGGAGGTAATAGCTTACAAAGAAGGCCAGTGTGGGCTGCTCCACTCCATCTGTAAGTTCACCAGATTTATCACATGATAGGGGGTGGTGGTAAGGTAAAAACTGCTGCCAGCACCAGCACTATCTTTGTCAGCCTCATTATCCTCTGCTTTGAAGTACTGGGATTGCAACTGAATTGTTCTTTTAATAAATAAAGCAAAATAAGGTAAACACTTACCATCTGGCATGTTTATTCTACTGATACACCTCCCAAGTATAGCATAAAATTAAAATATAGCACACCAAAATCAATGGTAAAGGCAAAAAAGAAAGTTGTTATTGTTAAATAAAATGTATATCTGTAAAATGAGAGAGGGAGGGAGGAAGGAAGTAGGAAAATGAGAGACAGAGAGAGAGAGAGAGAATATTAGCTGTCATATTCACTGATAGGTATTGGCTTTTGCAGTTTATGAGGCATGATTCTCAGGGTTATTTTTATGGTTCCAGGTAAAATTCCTTAGGGAAAAGTTAAGAATCTTTGCCTTCTCATAGAGAATCTACCTTCCATTATTCACTGAGAGTGACGCTTCTCTCTTCTTTAGCCAGGCCTAACCTCTTAAGTACAATGTCCTTAGTATGTTACAGAAGAAAAAAACTGAGGCATAGAAGGGTTAACTGGTTTGCCCAAGGTTACCCAGCTTGTGAGCAGAAGTCTGGCATTTCAGTCTAGGCAACTTGAATTTCAGAGCCTTTGCTGTTAACTGAGGGTACAGATGATCACTCAGTCGGCATGGAGGAGGGCCTGTTATATAATCAGTCAGATTTTCCTTGGTGCTCCTCCAGGGAGGATTCACAGGTGTGGCATCTCTCTTCCTGTACAAATGCCAGGTGTCCTTCCTGGCAGAGCCCTGGACTCAGTAGAGGTGGGCTCAGATTGGGTGGGTGGGGACGATGGCAGAGTGAGCCCCCAGAACCAGAAGGACCCTGAATACAGCACAGTAGTCAGTCATGTTCACTATAAGGATTTCATGATAAAGGAATGACAGAGGTTGCATTTTCAGCTTATCCTTTATGATAACTAGTGAAAAATAGCAGAAGCAGAACCAGAAGCAGCTGCTGGTGCAAACAGTGAAACTTTTTTCATTTGTTTGCTTGTGTAACATAAGCGAAAGTCAAAAGAAAGGAGCATAGGCTGAGGCACACTATGTGAACATGCTCTCCTATTACGTAGGTTGGTGCCTATGTTAACCAATCAGCTTCTACTATCATTTCACCTTTCAACTAGCTGACAGTTTCTGTGAGTGCAGTGTGAGCCAGTGCTGGTGAGAGAAACAGTGAGCCCCTAATCAATCCTGTCTGTGCCATTTTATGGAGGAATGTCTGAGTTTCCTTCAAATCTGTATGTCGAAATCCTAAGCCCCATTGTGTTCAAAGGTGGAGATCGTTCGGAAATAATGAGTGGAATTAGTGTACTTCTAAGGAGAGACACTAGAGCTTAGGTTAAGTCTTGTGACTGTATGTACCCCTGAAGCTTCATGCAGTTATAGGTGGGGCTTTTTCATAGGTGGCTGAATCTAGAGTGTGTGATTGATTCATGGTGCAGTGCTAGGATCAAGGGTTCCAGGATTAAGGGTGGGTGAATATTAAATCAGTAAACTGACTGGTTTGGCTTCCCCCTAATTCTGGTAGCCTGAATACATTATAAGGTACAGGAACAGGCTTGTCTTCCTTGCTTGCTTGCTTTTGCTGTCATCTGCCTGCCACGAGCTGCTTTTTTCTCTGCAATATTGCTCTGCCAAACCAGCTGATGATGGACTGAAATTTCTACAAACTGTAAGCTAAGTAAACCTTACCTCCTTTATCTTTGTCTCAGTAGTGAGAAAAGTAACTAACATAGCTTACTTCCTGTCTCATTTTATTTTCCTCTCCCATGTCAGAATATAAGGAGAGGTTGGCAGTCTGCAACCCCAAAAGGAGCCCTCATCAGAAAATGACCATGCTAGAACACAGATTTCTGACTTTAAGCATTCGTAATAGAAATAATTTTTTGGTGTTTACAGATGGTACTTGTTAGAATAGTCCAATCCAAGACATGTACTCATAAAGGCTGTTGTTTTTGTTTTTTTAGAAAATGGGATTGTAGTTTCTATCTCCATGTCTCTTGGGCTGTATCTACACAATGCAGAAATGACTCATCTACTTGACAACCAATGGAGTGGGAAAAGGAATCTGCAGGCTGACTTAAGATGTATATATAAAGCACTTGGCTCATAGGAGATGCACAAAACTTTTAGTCATATACTCTGATACTAGGTTCAAACTTTAGATATAAAATTTCTGACTTAATTATTTTCCTTTCAAATTTTATTGCATAAATGGCTGTGCTCATTGCTGTATTAATTTCCTAGGGATTCTCAAACAAATAACCACAAGTTAGATAGCTTAAAACAGCAGAAATTCATCCCCTAGTTCTGGGAACTATAAGTTTGAAATCAAGTTGTTGTCAGAGTTTTTCCTTCTTAGAGACCCTGAAGAAGGACCCACTCCATGTCTCTCTTGTAGCTTCTGGTGGTTTCTTGTTTGGCTCACAAACACATTATTCCAACCTCTGCCTCTGTCTTTACACATGCATTCTCTCTGTGCATCTCTGTCTCTTCTAATCTCCTTCTCATCATAAGGACACCAGTCACTGGATTTAGAGCCCATCTCACCCTACATTTATTACATCTGTCAGGACCCTAGTTCCAAATAAAGTCACATTCACAAGTATGGTGGGCTAGAACTCAAGTATGTCTTTATGGAGATTTCAACTCAAGCAAACCGCAGTTGGATATTGACACATTTACCTCTCAGTAATTCTTAGGCCATTTTGGAAATTCCCTTTTCCTTGATTACTGCATTTTTGTCACTTCTGGCTGCCATGGATCTTCAAATCTGTATTTAAATATATTTGGTCCCTGCTGAGGTTACATGATTAAATTCAAGATCTTTTTCTTCTTCAAATCAAACTATCACCTGGATTGCATCAAGGAGAAAACTAAGCTGGAAGACTGGTAAGAAGAGGATCCACAAGGATACTCTTCAAGGCTGCTCACATGTTGACAAGAAGAATGAAGCACTTCACAACTTAATTCAATTCTATTTTTCTTAAGTTTTAACAACTTACTAGAGTACATCACCCTGGGTTGTTAAATCAAAAGCACAACTCTCAACATCATCTTTAAATTTGATGACCTTCGAGTAGACTCAGACAGACAATGCCAGAATAAAAGAAGCTACCCAAAGGCCCAAATTGATGTGGATGGTCTTGTACCTCGTTCTCCAACTCATCAAATGAAATAGTTGGACGAGGGCCAAGTACCTGTAAAGCCAGTTAAGGAGGGTTTGGGAACAATCAATAAAGCATTGAGCGCCAAGGATGAAAGGTTCATGACAAGAGTAAATTATTAGTATTATTATCCTCCCTGAAGCGCACCTCTATCATTGCAAGAGAAAGCTATATTTTTTGAGGGCTTGCTGATACTGTAGAGAAAACAACTCTTGACCCTGCAAGTTTGAATAAACCACTCGCTGAAATAGCTGTCACTTCCATGAACACATTGATAATGGCAAAATTCTGCAGTGCAAACCTTTTTTTCAGAAAAGTGCTTCTCTTTTAAAGGAGGCCCTGGGAAAACTTTGTCTCTAAGCCAGAATTTCCTCTAGGAGGAAATGATTCTCTTCCCAGCAAGATTTAATGATGCCGAGGCGGGAAGGAGGAAAATGTGGGGGCACTGACAGGAGAGTCCCCCAGCAGGATGAGGTACAAGCACACATGATAGACATTCACAATAGATTCCCCTGGCACTTGGAAGTTTGGTTCACAGAAATCACAGTAAGGATGAACAAGCGTGACTAGTATAACTAATACAAATTCCTGGAGAATTCAGGCTGGGGTCCCAAGAGAGGAAATGGGCTAACTACACGTAGAAGAGTGGGGAGGTATTTTTCTTTTCTTCCGCTTTAGATTCAGAAAAGCATGATCATTCATCAAACTGGGTATCCTGACATATCAAAGATATGCTTGTCTAGAAAACTCAAGAAGAAAATTTCAGTGTTAAATGAAAATGAAATGATGAAAAAGAGAGTAGAAATCAGAAAGAAGCCTGCTTAAGAGAGCAGTTTGGCTGAAGAGGAGGGTAGTGGAAGATAGTATTAACAGAAATTAAACAAATGTAAAACTGGTTTTGTTGCTTACAGTTTTTTTCCAGGTTCTTACACAGCAACTTAATGCAGGCTCATAAAGATGAAAGATTCCCAGTCCTTTTTCTGTTTCAGTTTTGCACATGAGATGGGATATTTTACATTCAGTTAAGGGAGCTCTTCACATGCGAACAGAAGACTTCTTTCCTTGGGTAGCTTCTTTTATCCTGGCATTGTCTGTCTGAGTCTGTTGAAGGTCATCAAATTTGAAGATGATGTTGAGAGTTGTGCTTTTGATTTAACATCCTGGAAAGAAGGAAAGTGGCAGAGACGGTGATTGCACTGCAGCTCAGCTATCATCCTGACTGGAATTAAAGAATGATGAAGTCATAGCATCACTCTGTTCAGGAATATTCTCTGATAGCATCTCACTCTGGGTGAAAAATCTTTTAATGGGTTTCTATGACCTTCAGATAAAATTCAGAATCTCGGCCATGACTCACAAGTTCTTTCTTCTCTACCTGGCTCTGCCTGCCACTTGGGCAGGAACTTGTGTCAGATTCTTGACTTGTGTGTTAGACAGCTCTTTATTATTATGACTAATACCTGAGATAATCAGCTTTTAAAAACAAAATGCTTGTTTTAGTTCACAATTTCAGGGTTTCTAGTCCAAGATTAGTAGGCCCCATTGCTTTGAGCCTGTGGCAAGGCAACACATCATGGTAGGGAGCAAATAGCAGAGCAAAACTGCTCACCTCATGGTCCAGACGTGGGTGAAATGGGAATATCTAGAATCCTACGAAACACTTCAATTGCATGCTTTCAATGACCTAAAGACCTCCCACTAGGCTCCACCCCTGAAAGATTTCCCTATTTTCCAATAATGCCAAGTTGGGGACCAACCTTTTAACACAGGACCTATGGGAGAGGGGCCATTGCAGATGCAAAGTATAACAACGTTCAAGTTCTTCCCCCTTTCAGGGTCAGACTCATGCTGAAGAAGAATATGGAGGCAGAATATCTGCCTTCACATTTTTCTGCTGTCCTTTTGAGTGCCTATTTGTCTGTTTCCCTCCCAAAGAAGACTTTTCTCTCCACTCATTCTTTATAAGGGTCTACTACGGTCAATGCAGATCATAGGAGAGCTCTATTTTTAGTTCCTAAGATATATCTCTGTGACAATAAATGTTCACCCATGTGATTCTTCACTTAATGTCTGTCTACACTGTTGGAATGAAAGCCCTATGAGGAGCCTTGACAATGAGTTTAAGGTCATGTTATCCTCTGTATCTGGAAATCTCCAGCTTATGATCCATGTTCAAACATTTTTTTTTCTCGATGGATCCATGGAAAATGCTGGCTTTTGTTTATGTATTGTTCTAAAGGCTATTTACAAAAATTGATCCTAAAGAAAATCCAGTAGCTTTTATCTAGAGACAAGTGTTTTTCATAGTTTGGTTACTTACTTTTTCATTTTTTATTTTGCTGTGGATGGAGAAACCCACTATTCAATGTTCTACATACTTGCTCTTACTAATCTAAAAGATAACAATAATTATCAGAAATACTTGAAATGTGAATCATTAAATTAGCAATTGAGGTGACTTACATGTATAAACATAAACCGTATCACTGGCACTGACAATTGGTTATGGCCTTACAAAGAAGACTCAATTTCTTTTTATACAATTGTCGATTTGGTTGAACTTTTATAAATTTAGTAGAAGTTAGAATTATAAGAAAAGCCAAGGAACACTGTCTCTTGCCACCTGATCCTCTACAGTGAGGGCCAGCAGAAGGAAAGGACTTAAGTGTCTCAACTGTAAAGTAAAACTTTAGCATTTGTATCTATCCAGATTAAAAGAAAACAGGTGTATAACACACACATGCACACAGACACCATACTTGCAAATCTGTAAACCTTAAGAACTGTACCAAGTTGGCCTATTCCAAGGTAGAAAATGTCCATTCACTTTATTTGTAGCAACAGAGTTATAGGAGGACACATAGCCTTCTTTTTAAAACCAATATTTTCCTGTGTCCAAACTACAGAGTATGAAACAGATTTTATGATCCCCAAGAGTGGGACTACCGTGGGAAAGGCTTGGACTTAGATTGCTTCTCCATAGCAAACTTTGACTGTGTAGGGCCTTCTTTCTGGCACTGGGGAGCTGGAAAACTGTGGGCTTTTCTCAGGTCGCCATCAGCATTGGCTGGCATTCACTGAGCTAACCACAACTACACAGTACTTTGATTATAAGTTGAGAGTCACACTTAATTTTGAGAATCACTTTACAGAAAACCAACAGGATATAAAAATGTATAAAGTGTTACCATCATTACTCGTTTTGTCAGAGTCAATTATCTATATGCATTATGCCATTATTTTGTTTAATCTATCTGAAGACCTTCTATCATTTCCCTACCCCCAAAATTCCCCATAGGAGGCTAGAAAAAATGGAGCTCAAGAAGTCCTGGTTAGACCCAGAAAATTCAACACACCCTTAATGCTGACATTCATTCATTCATCCATTCATTCATATTCATTCATCAATATTTTTTGTACATCCATGTGCTAGGTACCATTTTTTATGGAAAAATGTAAAACAAAATTTCATAACAAAATAATAGGAGTATAGAGCAACAGTAGTTACTACATTACATGTTGTTATCTTTAAAGTAGTTGCTCAGGGTAGAAGATATGGGCGTTAAAATTTCTCTAATCAATATCAGTGCTAGGCACTGTTACACAGACATTTGGGATGTGTGAGGGAACCAAATTTGCCTTCGTGGAATCTTCTCTTGAAGGGCAAAAGAAGCTAGGCAGTAAACAATAGCCACAGAAATAAGGGTAGAAAGAAAATTAAGAACATTATGTGAGGTATTTAAAACAAAAGTTAAAAAAAAAAAGCCAGATCAGATGAAGGGGAACCAAGTGTACTGGGTTGGAATGAGAAGAAAAAGATACGTGGAAATTTTAAGTGGGTTTTTCTTGAAGGCAGCATACCACTGCTGTATGTATTATCCTGTCTTTATGTTTTAATTTGAGTAGAGCTGCATGGAATCATGTGGGAGTTGTGGCATCTGGATAATGTAGGGCAATCCTACCTTGCATGTTTCCTAGGAGGCTAGGTAGGAGACAGTTGCAGACATCTTCCATCTCTAAAACTGATGCCTGGATCTGAACTGGGCTCTATAAGTATTTACCACCACCATTATCTCTGCAAATAACATTAGCGTACATGGTTGGTGAAAAGGACTATGACACATTCTAGGATGCAGGGGAATACATTTTTATTGATGTAGATGGCACCAATATATTAATCAAATACAACCATGAGTGCAAAAGGTAATCTTGGTGTAAAGGCAATTTTGAATGTAAAAAAGATTTAAAACTTATATTTCTAATACTATTCAAGGATGGGATTGAGAAGCACAACCTGTTCCCATAATTAAAAAACTATGAAACTCAGCTAAGCCCCTTGATATCCCCCATGTCAGCTGCAACTTGTAAGATAAGAGTAACTCAGCCGGACAGTGCATCTTGCTATACTAGCTTGCTTTCAAGTCCTCAAGGACAGACTGGCTCAGTTAAAGGCAACGATTGCTTGTTCCTGCTCACCACAATCCTGAATTCCACCCTGTTATATGACAATAAGTCTAGTTAGCTTACGTAAAATAGGTCTGCCTGACAACATATAACCCAGCCTATGTAACCAATTATAAAATATCTTGTTATCTGTCTTTTTTATCTTCTTTTGAAAATCTATATAAGTGACTGCTAACCTCAAGATTTGCTGATGATTTGGAACAAAGATTCCCTTCAGCCTGCTAGCATAATAAAGCTGTGTGCCTTCCAAAGTTCCTTGGTGCTGTGTCTTCTGTCTGGTCTGACCCTGAACCCTGTAATGCTAGCACTGGGAGACTGCTTCATAGCTGTGGGATAACCTCTAGCTACCACACTGATGCCTTTGAGCTGCTAGGTGATAGCAAGCATGTCAGACAGTGAAAACACCAGAAATAGTTCTGGACAGTGACTGAGGAAACTAACTTGAATTCTCAGCTCTAACACTAACAATATGTGCCCCAGTACACCCTCTGCTGGCCTCAGTTTCCTCTTCGCAAGAATAACAGTGGAATTCACTTAGGTTTCTAACTTTTCATGATTTTATAGTCTTTTGTCTTGCAATGAATAGCAAATAAAACTCAAGACAAAAAGAAAGACTAGAAAAAGGAGATTTTAGTGTTTTACATTTTCTATTAAAAACAGACCTCTGTGAAATTTGAAAAAAAATTCTTGACCAGTTAGTTTTACAATGCAACAAAGAAAGAGGAGCTTTTCTGTCATAAGACACTAAGGTTGCTTACATTGGCATGACCTCAGGCAAGCATAGGTGCCTTTGAATTGACTTCAGGTTATTCAAAGTCTCCTCACTTACTCCAGTAGCATTACAGGCAAACTGGTTGCCGCTATCCAGGGACATGATTATGGTGCAGACTGGTCTCCCAAACACCCACTCTCACTGCTGAATGAGAAAAGGCATTCCCATGATGTGCACCAAATCAGACACAGCCAGGTTGCAGATACAAATGTCAGGGGATTGTTTTTTGCCTGGACCCGAAATAAATTAAAGGAGACTGAGGATTATGACAGAATATACGCACTCGCTTTAGCATATGCCAGTTGTTATGAAATTCTTAATTCCCTTCATGAAAGTTAAAAGTTAAAGGAAAGCAGATACAGATACACAGCAAACTTTATAAATATTTAAATTTTTTTTCACTTTGGGGGGAAGAGGTACTTGGAATCAAACTCAGGACCTTGTGCTTGTATTTAAACACTCTGAACTATTCATCTGATAACTCAGTGTAATGATTGAAAAGTATTTCCAGAAATTCCTTGATATTCCTTTCAATAGGTGGGTTCTAACTCCCATTGAGTGCTAAACTTACTTAATCACTTCTAACACTGAGGATACAGTGTAGTGGAAGTGAAAAAGTGTGACAATTGAAATGAGGATATAGAAATACATTGAGGCTTTCTCTTTGATCTCTCCGATCACTCTCTCAGGGAGTTCAGCTGCCTTGTTTGAGGATACTAAGGCAATCCCATGGAGAGGTCCATGCGGAGAGGAGGAGAGGAATGGCAGTTCCCTGATGATAATCAAGTAACACCTACTTGCAATGTGTGAGTTGCCTTTAGTTAGATCCTCCTTGTTCAGTTAAGCCTTGAGATGACTGCTGGAGGAAGGTTTGAGATTTCTTTTTGAGATTTCCTGAGCCAGAACAAACCAGCGAAGTTGCTGTTGGATTCTTGCTTCTTAGAAACTATATGAGTTAATGTAAGTTTACTGAAGCCACTGAGTCTGGAGGCAATTTTCTATACAGCAAGCAACATACTACATCAACTTTAAGCACTCTGAAGCAAAAATTTTTCTCTTCACTCCTTTTTAGCACTTACAACAGCTGAATAATGAAAATAAATGGTTTCTATTGTACAATATAGGTTTTCTTCACCAGAGCTAAGGCCATTGTTATAATTTCAACTGTTATTTAGAAATATTCCAGTAAAATCTGACTCAATTGCAAAGACTATTAATGAAGAATTGCAAATCCAGACAATCAAAAGAGGAATATGAAATGAGTGAGCTGGTAGGTGGCACTGAGAATGATCTCATGTCTCATGCAGTGTGAAGGAGGAGTAAACACAATGCTATCTAGGTGTAGTATTCTTACTTGATAATGAGTTTTCTGAGAACAGAAATTTAAATTTAAGATTCAGTTCTTCAAGGAGCTGACACATTTAATAGTGAATAGTTCTCATCTCTATATTGGAGATGCTGTTCATTAACTCAACAAACATTTCATTGAACACCAAGTATATTTCAAGCATAACATTCTGCTCTGGGCTGCAAAGCTAAATAATGCATAAACTCTATCATCAAAGAACTTATAGTGCAGACAGGTATGTAAATGATTACATTGCACTTGTATAAGATAAAGCTAGAGACAGGTTTAAGAGTACAAAGAAGTGGTTTCTGATCTCTGCCCATGAGGGTTACTGTGCAGACAGATTTCTTGGCAGAGGCGATATCTGAATTAGGGACAAATAAAAATTTAAGAAACACAAAAGAATGACCCCTAAGATTATTTCACAGTTGCTGATTTATTCCAGATTCAGGGAGATTGGTCTGCTGTTTAGAAGCTGGTGTTTGCCTTTATTATTCATTGGCAATGAACTCTACAGCCTGTGAATCTCATTTCTTTTTTCAATTTTTATTTTTTATTAGTACATGTTTGCAGGACATGATGATTACACTGCTCACAGGCAGTTGTTACATGCATATCTTAATTCCTTTTTCATCCTCTTCCTCCCTCCCATCTCTATCTCTTGGTTCCTCTCCCTTTTGCAAAATATGTATCTCTGTTTACTATTATCTATCTTTTATTTTGCTCCTAGACATTTATATTTTGTGCCTCTCATATAAGAGAAACTGTGATATTTAAGCCTTTGTGTCTGATTTGTTTCACTTAAAATAATGTTCTCAAGGTACATCCATTTACCTATGAATGCCTTAAGTTTATCCTTCTTTATGACAGAGTAGTGCTCCACTGAGTACAAATACCACATTTTCTTTTTTCATTCATCAGCTGATGGACACATAGGCTGCATCCAAGATTTAGCAATCAAGAATTGTGCTGCTATAAACGTAGGTATGGACTTACCACTGTAATATATCTTTGACTCTTTGGGGAAGATACTGTTTTGGTCACTTTCTCTTGTTGCTGAGACAAACACCTGACACCCAAAATTAGGAAAGAAAAGGTTTATTTGGCTCATAGTTTCTGGAGATTTCAGTCCATAATCAGCTAGCTCCAAGGCAGGATGGCACGGCACTGGGGCAGCACTTTAAGGCAGCAGCCAGAGCAAAAAAGAAAATACACAAGCCTCTTCTCTACCCTTAAACTGTACACAGGCCACCCCCTCCACCAAAACCTTCAGGGTGGGTGTAACACTCACAAAATATCCTTGCCTTCCTTTGCACAGGATGAGGATATTTACAAAGTAAGAACCTTGGCTCCCTGCTGAGTCTCTCAGTTGAACTTCTAGACTTCTCAAGTTGACACAATGTATTAATTATAAGAGATACTGAGAAGGGGAATATCTGGGTCTAATGGAATTTATAGTTTTAGATTTCTGAAGAATCTCCATATTGATTTCTACAGTGATTGTATCGGTTTAAATTCCCACCAACACTGTAGTACTGTTCCCTTTTACTTGCAGCCTCACCAGCATTTGTTATTATTTGATTTCTTGATGATAGCCATTCTTTCTAGTGTAAGATAATATCTCAGTGTTTCTTTAATTTGTATTTCTCATTGGCCATTTGTATTTTTTTTGAGATGTGCCTATTCATTTCAGTTGCCCATTTTTGGATTGGGTCTTTTATTTGGGGCAAGGAATCTATTATTTGAGTTCCTTACTTATTCTAGATATTAGTCCTCTGTCTGAAGGATAGGTGACAAACTGTTTTTGCATTCTGTTGGTTGTTTCCTTTGCTGTGAAGAAGCTTTTTAATTTGACATCACCTCACATGTTGATTCTTGATGTTATTTTTTGCACAACTAGGGTCCTGTTCAGGAAGTTCTTGCCTATACCTAAATCTTCAATAGTTTTACTTTTATCTTCCAACAGATTAAGGAGTTTTGTTTTAATAGTTAGATCTTTGATCCAGTATGATTTTAGTTTAGTACAAGAGATAAGGTCTAGATTTAGTCTTTTATATGTGGCTATTCAGTTTCCTCAGCCCTGTTGTTAAATAGTCTACCTTTCCTCCAGGATATGTTTTTGGCCCCTTTGTTAAAGATCAGACAGATGAATGTTCCTGGAACTGTTTCTGCATCTTTTATTCTGTTCCATTGATTCACATGTTTGTTTTGTGCCAGTGCCATGCAGTTTTTAATCACTGTAGCTTGTAAGTTGAAATTCAAGATTGTGCTGAACCTCATTTCTAGACTGTCATCATGTGACGTGGACTGGCGGAGGTCATATTCTGCCCAGATCCTGGAAATATATTCTGTGCTGGCGAAGCGACTGCCATGGAACCCTTACTCAGGAATCACTCTCTAGTCATTGATGCTGCCACTGACAAAACAGGTTGGTTCCTTTGTTTCAAGATTCCAATGAGTTACACTGGAATATTCAGAGGAAAAAAGAAATTTGAGGAAAAGAACATGTCACCACCAGAAGAGCAGCTGAGTGATTGTCCTTGCTTTCTTACCCATTTTCCTCTCCAGACCATTGGGAGAAGGAGAGGGAAAAGGGACAGGAAAGAGAACAGATACTAGGGGTTAGGTAGAAAGAGATACACATACAAGTCATAAATTCTAGCCTCCATATAGATGTTATTTGTATTTGAATTGCGCTATAAATCTTAAGTGACTGCCTAGGTTCCAGTTGTAACTGTTAGACCCATGGCCCTTTCTCCTCTGTAGACAGGTACATATCATTTAGTATAATGAATTATAGAAATTCTATTTTAGAGTACAGTGCATGTCATTGACTTGCAATTAAAAAAACTAACAGTGTTTCAGACAGTATTTTGCATTGTGCAAAGAGAGATTTGGAGTGATACAAATAACACATGTTTATAATTGTTATGTTTACTGAAAGTGACAGCACAGAGGTTTAAAAATAAATAAAATTTATACATTTTCTAAAAGTATAACTTTCTAACTGCATAACTATGTACCAAATTCTTAGGCTTAATTTATTTTCAGATTTCCTGTTCTTATTCTTAAATCTCTCTTAGAATCCAAATATTTAAGTTAAAAAATAGATTTGTGATAATTTTGAGTAACATGGTCATACAGAATGCTCACTAATTTGAGGGATGATAAAAAATTTATGATATTCCACAATGTTATACAAATACACGGCAGTGAAAAAAGTTATAGCTTTAAGGACTATTTAATCAAATGAGAAAGTATTTTTTTTAAAAAAAGGATATTGACCAAAATTTAGCATAACTCCAAATTTATTTAGTTAACATTTACTTAAAAATTATGAAGGGATAATGTGTGACATAATCACAGTAATTATTTTTATATAAGTAATCTTTACCTTATCCTTTATTTTCTGATTTTTCAAAATTTCTTTTAAAATTGGGTTTACCTTTTGCAGTCAGAATGACAATATATGCTGTGGATTAAATATAAATAACAAACTAAAACATTACACATATTATAAGGTGCTGTACTGGTCATTTATCAGCTTGTTCTCCAAACTACTTCTGTTATGGTTAATACATTGTGTCAACTTGCACAGTTTAGAAGTTTAACTGAGAGACTCAGCAGGGAGCCAGGGTTCAAGTTTCTAGAATTAAATGATAATAACAGAAGTTATGAGGCACAACGAAAGCATTTCTAAGTGTGAAGTTTGCAGCTGTGAGCACCCAAATCACAAAAACAGAGTGAGCCATACAGGTTTAAATGCTATATTATGTTTGACTCTATACTGTTTTCTTTTGCTTTTTTCATTCTGTTCTGTTTTGTTTTGTCCTATTTTCTTTAAAATTAAAAAAAAAAAGTAGTGACTCTTTAAAAAAAAAAACAAACAAAGTGAGCCCAAATAACCTAAAGCGGTACCTCGGGGCCCTATAAAAACAAGAGAATTCCAAAGTCAAAGCTAGTACAAGGAAGGAAATTATATAGATAAGAGCAGAAATTGATGAAATTGAGACCAAAAATACAATACCAAGAGTTAATGAATTGAAGAGTTGATTCTTCAAAACAATAAACAAAATTGACAAACAGCCAACCTAACCAATAAGAGGAGAGAAAAGACCCAAATCATTGCAATTAGAAATAAAAAAGGTGAAATCACAACAGACACTGCCAAAATCAAAAAAATTAACAGCTACTTCACAAATGTGCACACCAATAAATTGGAGAATTCAGAAGAAGTGGATAGATTCCTGAATACATATGAGTTATCAAAACTGAACTAAAAAGATTTAAGAACCATAAATAATACAATAACAGGAAATGAAACTGGAACAAGATTAAATAAGCTACCAACTAAGAATAAGTTCACTGTTAAATTCTATAAAAACTTCAGAGAAGCTCTAATACCAATACACTTCAAGCTTTTTAATGAAATTCAAAGGAAAGAAGTACCAAAGATCCTACCAAAAAAGGGAACCATAGACCAATCTCTAATGAATATAGATGAAAAAATCCTTAACAAGTAAACAGAATGCGGTGAGTCACCAAAAAGATCACATATCATGACCAAGTAGGCTTCGTCTGCTAAACAGTGGTTCAACATATACAAATCAATAAATGTAATGCATCACAGAGAAAAAGATCAGTTAAAAAATCATATGATCATCTCAATAGATGCAGAAAAAGCCTTTGACAAAACCAACATCCTTTAGTGATATAAGCACTGAGTAAAGTATGTACAGAAAGATCTTACCTTAATTTGATAAAAGCTTTTTTGTTTTTTGGCACTTATTTATTTATTTATTTATTTATTTATTTGAGACAGATTCTCACTATGTAATTCAAGCTGGTCTTGAACTCACTCTATAGTCCAGGCTGGTTTCAAATTCATGGAAATCCTCCTACCCTCCCAAGTGTTGGGATTATAGGTATGTGTCACCATGCCCAGCTGATAAAAGCCATTTATGACAAACCATTTATGACAACTGATAAAAGCCACTTATGACAAGCCATTTATTGCAAACAACTATGCCAAAATCATATTGAATGGAGAAAAACTGAATCGTTTCCCTTTAAAATTGGGAATAAGACAAGGATGTCCTCTATTACCACTCATGTTCAACATAGTACTCAAAACATTAGCAAGAGCAATTAGCCAAGAAAAATAAATAAAAGGGATATGGATAGGAAGCAAGTCAAATTACCATTATCTTGCAGATGACATGGTCCTCTATATAGAAGATTCCAAAATATTCACCAACAGACTCTTAGAAATAACAACCAAGTCCATTAATGTAGGAGAATACAAAGTTAACACACAAAATTCAATACTGTTCCTGTATACTAATAACTCACCCACTGAGAATGAAATTAGGGAAAAATGCCATTCACAGTAGCACTAAGAAAAATTAAACACAGTACTTAGGAATTAACCAAACTAAGGAAGTGAATGATCCCTTTAGTGAAAACTACAGTAGTCCAATAAAGGAAATTAAAGAAAATATCAGAAAATGGGAAAGATGTCCCCTGTTTCTGGATAGACAGAACCAATATAGTCCAAATGGTCATATTTCCAGAATTCATATACAGATTCAATATAATCCCAATCAAAATTCCAACAACATTCTTCACAGAACTGGAGAAAATATTGATTTGGAACTAGAAGAGACCTAGAATGGCAAAAGTAATCCTGAGTAAACAGAAAAAAAAGAGGGAGGCATCATAATCCTGGACCTGAAATTATATTATACAGCTACTATGATAGAAATAAAGGCATGGAACTGGCACAGAAACAGACATGAGGATTGCTGGAACAGAGTAGAAGTTGGGGAAACAAACCCATGAACATTCAACTATTTGATCTCTGACAAAGAGGACAAAACTATACATTGGAGGAGAGAGTCTCCATAATAAATGGGAAAGTGGGCTATCCACACGCAGAAGATTGAATCTAGGCCCATATTGCTCACCATGTACTAAACTAAAATCAAAATGGATCAAAGCACTAAATACTAAAACAGAAATACAAAATAGGTAAAACTTTTGAAATCATAGGTATAGCAGAGATATTCTAAGCAGAACCCTGGTTGCACAGGAAACAGTTCTGAGACTCAACAAATGGGATTGCTATGACTTGTATCTAGATGGCCTCTCCAAAGCTCAGGTGGTCATAGTGAGACTTTTGAGAGTGACTGGATCATGAGTGTGTGGTACTGGATTAGACCACTCATTGGTTTAGCATAGCTTTGGGTATGGATGATGGATTTACTGAAGAGGGAAGACCCAGCCTGGGTATGTGTGGTGCCAACCAATACCCTTGTAGCCTGGATGGAATAAAAAGGGAAAGAACAAGTAAATTGTTCCATTTTCCTTGACACACCATGAACTGTTTCTTCTCTGCCATTTACCTTTATATAACACCCTGCCTTGGAGCCAGCTTACTATGGACTGAAACCTCCATAAACTGTGAATTAAAATAAACCTTTCTTCCTTTATCAGGTATTGTGTCCCAGTAATGACAGAGTAATTACAACAGAGATCATGTCAAATTAAGAAGCATAACAGAAGAAACAACATTATGAAAAGGCAACTTATAGAGTTAGTAGAAAATTTTTGCAAGTCCTCAGACAGAGGACTAATATCTACAATATATACAGAAGTCAAAAAAATTAGACCCCTCAGAATAAAAAATCCAATAAAAATAGACAATAGAAGTGCACACAAATTTCACAAAAGAAGTATAAATGGCCAATGAATACATGAAGAAATGCTCAACATCACTGACCATTAGAGAAATGCAAATTAAAACAACTCTGGAATTCCATCTTGCCTCAAAATGAATGGCTGTCATCAAGAAATCAAATCATAACAAATGCTGGAGAGACTGCAGAGACAAAGGAACACTTCTACACTGTTGGTGGGAATATAAACAGGTACAACCACTACGGAATCAGTATGGCACTTCCTCAAAAACCTGAAACTAGAAATTCCATTTGACCCAGCTATTCTCTTCTAGATATCTCCCTGAAATATTTAAAGACATATCACAGTGATATATGGATATTGATAATTATAGCAGTATAATTCATGATAGCTAAATCTTAGAAGCAGCCTATATGAGTCATTTGTATGTACCAGAAGAAGTGATCTACGATGTTCACAGAAATACTTTTTTAAATGATTTAAAATGGAATTAGTAAATGTGCCCAATTATAATACCAAGGATAAATAGATCAATATATCAATAAAATGAAATACCACACAGTACCAGGAAGGAACAGACTCTAGGTACAATAATATGGATAGATCTAAACACTTAACGATGGGCAAAAAGCAAAAATTTATACAGCATCATTCCATTTATGTGGGTCTTAAGGTCCCCAGTAAATGAAATCTATGTTATTAGGGATACATAAAATAATGATAAAACTATAAAGAAAAGTGAAGAATGATAGCTGCAAAAATTATGAGTGCTTGGCCAGTTCTGAAGAGAGGATCTGTTGTGACTCTTCATGTACTGATTGTCTTATCTTTGGTCTCCAGTGGTCTGCAAATTATTTAACAATGAAAGTATTTTTTACAAAAACTAGTTCCAAGGCAATAATATAAAAGTCTGTTTGGTTTCATATAATACTTATTTTAGACTGAATGGTCCTATTCTCCTTCTGTTCTTCTTCATTTTTCTGTTTGAAGGTTTTACTTTTTATCAGTACATGTTTGCAGTACATAATAACTACATTCATTGTGGGGAATTGGCACATGTACATAACACACCTCAATTCTTTTCCCCCTTTTTCTACTTAATTATTTCAAAATAAAAAATATATTAATAATATAATATAAAGTTAGCAATATATTATATAATATATAAATAATATAATAATACATTAACTTTGTGTTTCTAATATGCTGAAATTTGGTAGCAAAGTGCTTGTAAGAATTTAACAATAAAGTGATTTTTAAACAAAATAGCTGCACATGAGTGACTGGCTTGACCTCACCAAAGGGATTCAGATGGACAGTTACAGCTACAGTCATTCACTTCATATTGTTTCAAAGACAACAAATGTGGCTAGTTAGGCTTCAAAATGATTAATTTCAATCTTCATTTTGCTATTTAGATAATGCAAAAGTAGTTTTAAGGGAGATTTTGGGGGATATATAAAATCTAGTGTTTTGCAATTACAATAATTTAAGATACACAATAAAAATTAACTCTTATTCTAGCTGCTTTTAAAATATTTATGTAAGCCTAAAAATGTGGATTAAATATTCAAATGAATAGGTTTGAGGGATATGTGATGAATCGCATTTTTTAACTTAATTTAATTTTTTT